>WYDI02042564.1:0-44071 GCA_009867235.2 Psittacus erithacus
TGCACGCTCTTCTCACTGTCCTGAGGATCTCAAATTCGACCATCTCATGATCGCTGCAACCAAGGCTGCCCTGGAGCTTCGCATTTCCAACCAGCCCTTCCCTCTTGGTGAGCACGAGGTCAAGCACGGCACCTCTCCTTGTTGGCTCCTCTATCACTTGCAGAAGGAAGTTGTCTTCTACACAGTCGAGGAACCTCCTGGATTGCTTGTGCCGGGCCATACCGTCCCTCCAACAGATATCAGGGTGGTTGAAGTCCTCCATGAGAACAAGGGCCTGCGAGCGCGAGGCTGTTCCTATCTGCGTATAGAGTCCTCTTGATCAGGTGGTCTGTAACAGATCCCCACAATAATGTTTCCCGTTGCTGTTCTCCCTTTAACTCTGACCCACAAAGTCTCTATTGACTGCTCAATAGTTGGTTTGCAAATACAGGTCTTAGTTCTTCAGTTTGCCAGCAGTATGCCACTTGGTGGTCATGTCTAAGCAGAACAGAGCAGAAATGAAAAGCTGTGTTTGCTGAATAGGTCGCCATCCTTAGATGCTCATAGCACTGTCCTCGTGCCAACAGCTACTGAGTGCAAAAATTTGTCACCTGGACAGCTTTGTGTTACACTGGTGAAAATAAGACGGACCTGTATCAACAATATGATAATAAGTAGGTCCATGCTGATCTTTTTAATTTGGAGTTAAATGACCCTACTGGATAGGAGGCTCAGCAGTGAGCCTTGCATGGACAAGACACCACATGGCAGCATCACCTACCAGAACATCTACACCATGAGAGCCTTCGAATTCACAGCAGGCAGCTCATCACTGTGTGCCAACACTGTGAACTGCCCACCTGAAGGCTGTAAACTCAAGTATAATGACAGCTGAACTCAGATATCAGCTATGTCCCCCACTCTGCTGCCAGGCATTGCATGGATAGAGGGTGAGGAAAGTTTTCATTATGAAAACCTGAGCCTCCGCTTCATGACACCTGCAAAGGAGGATAAGAAACCTCCTGAAGGTGCAAGACAGACACTTAAATCAACATAGAACTATTTGGTTCCCTCAGGAATTTCCCCAGCTTTCAGATTTAGGAAATCTGACTGCAATGCCTGGACATATATACTCTTCCTTTTATAACAGATTTCATAGAAATGCCAGTGATGACAAATGGCAAAATCCAGCTGAGGTCAATAAAGCAAGTGTTAATTTCTACTTATATGAGACAAACAGGCTGCTCCACTGACATACCATTTATCCAGTAATTCTCCTAGTAGTTATGAAAGAATACCTGTAAGGTTAGGGGCCTAAATCTTTCTTTCCACTCCACAGAACGCGAGTTAAATACCACTGACTGACCTCCTCTTGTGTGGAGTACATCAAAAGCTCAGAGGTTCTTGCTTAGCAGACAAACTACCAAATAATTTCTATACTCAAGACTCTGTAAAATGTGGTGAAAACATCACTAAAATTTCATATTACGTCTAACGTGCTTTTTACGTATTTTATATTTTATATATTTTCTTCCGTTTCACTTAGAGATGACTCAGCTGAAACTGGTTAGCACCTGAACTTTGCAAACACAGTCATAAAATGTTGAAGCTATGTGTAATTATTTAACTACTTTCACTCTTATTTTTGATACAGAGGATCCAAGCATGCTTCTACTTTAATTCTGGTAGTCTGGAACCCCTTGAGTCCTGGGAAACCATTTAAATCTCTCTGTCCAAGAAGCTAGCATAGAACAGTCTCTAACCCCCTTTACTTTTCTGCCCCAAACTCACAAGCATATTTATAGGGAGAGGGAAAACAATGGTGGAATTATTTATTGCTGCCAAGGTTGTTAATGTTTGCAGGTAGCGCAGCTGGAGACCTGTCAGAGACTCGGCCAGCACCATGGAGGCCTGCTTGAGGGCTTTAGAAGCATTCATTTCTCCTTCTGCTGCTACAACCTGCAAAGTAAGAGAAGTGGAAATGGCTCTGAGACACTGCCCATTGTGGAAACCCCACCTTTACAATGAGGAGAAAAAAAAAAAGGCACTTGGATGCCTGGGACAAGGATGCAAGAGCTTGGGGGTAGACACTGATGTGGATCTCACCTTAGCTCTTGTCTCTCGAGCAGCCTCTGCTTCGGCTGCCATGGCCCTCTGCATGGCCACAGGAATCCTGACATCTTTGATCTCCACACAGGCCACTTTGATTCCCCACTGCTCTGTAGCACTGTTGAGGATAGCCTTGGAGGCAAACACACAACCCACCACAAAAGGCACAGTGAGGGCACAGAGAAAACCATGCCATGTACCCTGCTTCTAGGACAGAAGGAAAATCAGCATGCAAACTTGCATAACAGAAAGATGGAGCCCTACCATCCAATGTGTGTAAGTACAGCAGGTACCACAACCTATGAAACTCTTGCTGATCAACACCAGTGTCTCCTGTGTGGCTTCTCTACTGCTTCCTAAATTACGATCCCCATCCTTTCTTTAGGTGGGTGCTGATCAAACTTCCCCCTTTTACAAAGCAATTCTATGGCAACTTCCTAAACTAGCACAACATGGTAAAAACACATAACAGCACACTATGAGTGAAAGACACAGCACAGCCCTGTAGCACTAGCATGCTCTTCTGTGCTCAGGCTGCTATGCGCTACTGCATCCATGTCACCACCATGACCCTGGCTCTGCCCACTGCTGCTCCCCTGGCTGGAGAGGTGTACAGTCTCTCTTTGATTTGACTATGCCTCATCTCTGACTGAAAAAGAGTAAAGCAGGTGTTGAATTTCTCTCCTTCCTCCTGGCTGCCAACTCAGCTCTGTACTGTGTGTTGTTATGACAACATAAAGCCTCGCCTTGATTAAACCTTAGTCAAAGGTCTGATCAAGACAGTTTCCCACGAGCAGCAGATTTTCTCACCACTTGTGACAGCCTCTGTGCAAAGGCTAAACTGACTTATTCAAGTCACTGGATAATTGCAGAATCTTTGTTGCTTTTTCATAGGAAATAACTCTTCTACAGGAACCTGGGGAAATACCTTTAGAATAATTCTTTCTGACTCTAGGCAAGCAGATGTATAACTGAAAGAAACATAATGGAAAATTTTGTTATCATTGTTGAAAAGAAAGAGAGATGAGTTCTGCTTTGCTACTCCGCAGAACACATCTCCATGCTTGTCAGTGAATTTTGAGAGCGGGATTTACTTGGATATTGCATGCAATCTCCTCACGGCCTGCCAGGAGCTGAGCCAAGGTCTGTGTATCCAGAACATTTCTCAAGGTTGCCTGTGCTAAGAAGAAGGTAGCTGAATGGACAATAGTGATGGTGGCAGCAGTGCTAACAGCACTGTGAATCCTGTAGTACAACACTTTATCGACTTGGGTAGTAACAGCGTCTTTTGTGAGAATCTGCATTTGAGAAATGTACACAATTAGAGAAGGATCCAATGACACATCTTCTGCCAAGGAAGGGAAATGTTTTTTTTCCCCTTAGTGAAAAAAAGACCCTGATAATGCAAGGAAACCAAGAACTTTGTGTTGTTTCTTTGTCATTCCCCTGAGAAATAACTTTAAGGAAGCTATCCAGCATCACCAAAGTACATACCCTTTAAATAACTTTTCCAATAGTAAGTAAATCTCATAACTTGAATCAATGTCTTCTGCAATGATGGTTATATGATGATGGTTATACTCCTCCTTTCTTGTAGATAGGGCCATTCATGATTTTATACATTACATACAGTTTGGAAAATCTGTGCTATCTCCCCTAAACAAACTACTTCCAAGAAACTCCAGCAAATTAAAGCAAAAATGAGAAGCAAAATGCAAGAAATTTTGCACTTTGAAATTTGCAACAAACAAATTTGAAAAATATTTAATCATTCACAGGGAGTTGTGTCACCTTTTGCCAGAAAGGTCTCCTGTGCTTCAGCAGTTTGCCTCAGCAGAGCTCTCATGAGGCTTTGCTACCTGCTCCCTCCTCAACATGTTTTGCCTTCAAGCAGCTTTGTAAGCAATTTGAAAGTCAGAAAATACAGCATATAAGCTAAATTCTGAGGTAGTTTACAGCTGTATGACTATAAAACACCTGCATTACTTTTGATCATGCCATGAATCACCTCTACCTTTTATGTCTGCCTTAGATGGCTGCTAGAGAATAGTTACCTCTTGTGAAGGATTGTTACAGGTAACCGTTCTAAGATCAACCTTGACGAACATACCTGTACATGGAAGTATGAGGATTATACCTGAAAACCAAAAATAATTACATGAAATGCCCCTGAAAGCTAACACTAGAACCAGGTATCCTGCACCAAGCAAACAGATGGAAATATCCACAGGGTGGGCAATGTGCCCACCTTATTACTATAACTGTCCTTTCTGCAACAGGACATGACAACAGTGAAGTTTTGCATTTTCAAATAACTGAGGGAAATGCAGACATCTGCAAATATTGTGAATTTATTGGAGCTTAATGACCTAGGGCCCTGGACTGGAAATGGGGAGAGTACAGCTCTGGTCTCAAATCTGCCATGAGACTTTTGACAAAAACTCCTTCCATGCGTTTGTTTGGTTTCCCCTTTATAAATCATAAGCTATATGTGTCTCAAGGAAAGATATACTCCAGGTCCAGATTCCTGCACCGCCTGTAGGCTGCAACATGAGGAACATTGTCCCAGGTTCTGACACATCCTGTGAAGGAGCCTCCACTCTCCCTTCGCTGGAGAGGGAGGCTTGATATTGCTATTCTTCTCATCTCAGCACCCTGACTAGGTGTCCAGAGCCATCTAGAAGAGTTCTGCACTTGCCCTAGCTGCCCTTTGGACCATATGGTTGTTATTCAAGAGGAAAGACAGGACCTGAAAAGGACTTTTTCACCTTACTTCAGCTTCCAGTTTGCCCCATTCCATTGCACAAAGGTGGTAACCACACCAACACAAATACCTCATGTTGCTGGGTTTGGTTTGTATTTGTGAATATATAACCTGATCCTAAGTGACTGCACCAAACTCTGTATAGATGCAGAGTGTCCCTTTCCTGACACATTTACCATTTTCGGAGCAGAAGACAGCTAAATTACTGGCAGCATCAAGCAGTGTTGGAAGTGAGGCGCATGTAGAGTGGGCAGCCCAGTCACTCAAAAAAGTCCTTAGCAGGCCTGGAGACTGCATGTAACCCTCCCTGGTCCCCCATCAGTGTCTGCAGCATGAGCTCAACCTACCATTCGTTGTTCAACCTACTCAACAGCAGTAGCAAAGTCTCCAACCTTCTGCTGTGCTTCATGGACCTCTGCAATTCTTGATGTGGTCAGAGTGCATCATAACAACATAAACCCAGTGCATCTTAAGAGACTAAAATTGCATGCAATCACCTGGTCCCTTTGCTTTCTTAGACAATATACGTCCCAGACAAAATACAACAGCACATTCATATTCTCTGATAACCTAGGCAAATATTTTAAGTTTAGAATTTTGCAACTAATTCTATTCCCACTCTCTGGTCTGATTTTTTTTACTTTTGACATCCATGCTACATGTGAAAAAAACTATAGATAATATTGGAACCAACAAAACTGCAAAACACTACTCATCTTACATCTTCTCACCTCTTGCTTTGCTGGAAAAACTCAGACCCTGCTCTCAAACAGGTTACAGAAAAGATAAAATACAAAAGAATTGCCACTCATATAGTGAGGCTACCCACAACTCTCTCAACATAAGTACTACAATCAGAGGCGCATGCCTCACCTCAGATAACCCAGCTAACTGCTTCAGTTAGTGTATCAGGACTCCTCAAGGCCTAGTGTTCAGGGCAATCATCCTGGTAACTCATCCGGAAAAACTGATTTAAATTACTCATGTCTTGAAGGGGTATTTTGTGGCTTTAGGTTATATAGCTGCTCAATGCAGGGACCCATGTCCCTGTGCACTCATATTAATCACCAGCAGCATCAAATATGAGTTCTTCGAAAAGTCTGTAGATTTATTCCCCCAGTGTTGTAAAGCAAGGAAGTTTAACTAGTGATGAAAGTTGAGATTGGAAGAAATCAAATGAGTAAATTGTGGTGGTATAAAAAGTCAGTGGAAGAACATGGATCCCGCTCCTAGTCCACATCTTCACTAGAAACCCTCATGATTTCCAAAGAGTTAATGTGAAGTGCCTTGTCTTAACAAAATCAATAAATCAATTAACATAAGTAACAACAGTAATAATTGTGTTATTTGCCTCAAATCCCACTAGCGCACCTTCACACATGCCCAGACGGAAATAGGAAAGGTAATAAGCACCAGGAGGAATGTAAAGGAAACCAGGATCCAGCCACAGACACCAATTCCTTCCCTCCTGTTAGCTATGAAAAAAAATAAAGAAGAGCAGCGACGAATGCAAATTTTGGAGAGAGTTACCCGAAGGATGTCGATCTAGCCCGGTACAATCATGATGGATTGCAAAATCCACAGAAGCTCACTCCCTCTTCCTCCCTTTCATCTCTCACAGAAAGCTACAAAAGGCCTAAACAAACATCTAACTTCATGGCCCTTCTGCCCAAAAGAATCAAAGGCTCAGAAAGTACATTTTGCACCAGGTAAGAAAGAAGAAAACTGAAAGGCACTGCTAGGGACCATGAAAGAGAAATAAGTTATCAGGTGGAGTATCCATGGATATGAATTGTGTCAGTTTGCCATGGCTGGATAAAAAAGTTTTAATTAGTATGAAACAGGTAATAAGAAAAATGAGGGGAACTCCTGCTGCCTTTAGATGGGCATTTTGGGGAATACTGATGGACCAGTTCATTCACTGGACCAGAAGGTTCAAAATCAGTACTTGTCAAAATGCATGCTCATGCACTTTGAGCAGTTCTCCCACTGCATTTGGCTTGTCTCATCCCAAAACTTCATTATAATGAAATCTCACTTAAATCAAAATAATTTCATTATTTTTGTGCCTGAAGGGAAGGCACTAGTGAGTGTTTAAATACTAAAAGCCTTAGGAGGCTCTTTGTAAAGAAAGGGTTATCAGAAGCAGCTGCTGTTTGAAGAGAAGAGCAGCAGGAGCTGCTGAGGTTCTCAAAGAAGAGGCACAAAAGAGGACAAGGAGTGAAACAGGACAGTCTTGCTACCACAACAAAGTGGTGTAAGGTCAATTCAGTATTGCTAAATGCAGAAATGCCTTGGATCAGGAGAGTCATAAGAAAAGCAGAAGCAGCAGGGATGTAGGCTGGGCCAGCCCCCAAGGGCTGCCTGGCTGCCAGGTTTGGGCCAGAAGAGGATTTTTGCAGGTGTGAGCATCAAGAGATAGTAAGACGAATGCCACAGCTTCTTTCCCAACACAAGGAGAGAGGGACAAAGGCTCAGAGGTCTCCTCAGAAAACCTCCCCCATGCTGATGAAATGGAAAGATGCAGCATGCTTTGGTTATATTACTTCTTAGGCACAGGGTAGCACTGGGAATTTCTGACATCAAATTAATATGCAGATAGAAACTGGTAAATAGAAGGCAATTCATTTTATACCTTGTGAGAAAAAAATCTTGTCACCACAGGGAAACACGATGAGGCTGCCTGATCTGTATGGCACAAGCTAACAGACCAGCAGAGCAGGACTGACAGGCTTGTGAGAAAACCTCCAGCAGCCCTGGAGGATGAAACACAATGCAGCCCTCCTATAAGCTCCTTCCTCTATAGATACCTCTGTGCATAGCTGGTCTGCGCCTGCTGGTAATGCTCACTGCAAACCTGGGTGTTACAACCAAGCTCTTTGCTGCTTCTGGTTTTGACCATCCTAATTTTGAGAGCCCTGCTGCAGATTTAATCACTCACACATAAATAGGTTTGTGTTCAAGACCTAGTTAAAAAAAAAAACAACCCACCATAAATGTTCTCTGATTACCCTGAAGTGTCAAACCATTTAGCTACAAGACAAATGAAAGACCCTAGAAAAACACAATAGTGTAGAATAAGGACACTTGCAAGATTCAGTTCCTTTTTTCTTGAAATGCTCAACATCACACATCATCAATACACTTGATATAGAAAACCACAATATGTGTGTCAAATCTGAAGAGCAAATGCAAAGCTCGCGTCGAAGTTGTCTTGTGAAGAATATGAAGAACTCTGGGCAAAAACCTCCCAAGTCTCCCAGAGCAATGAAGAGATGGAGTAGACTCAGCCTCTTTTAACCACTAAGCAACCTCCTGCTTTCTACAAGCACCCAAATCAATCCTGCTGAGACTCATGCTTGTCCCATCACACTATCCATACTTATGGCCAGGCAGCACAGTGAAAACAGCACACATTGCCAGCAATAACTAGATTTGGCATCAGTTCTGTTGCTTGAAGAGAGCATCAGGTGCTCCATCACACAAATCCAAACACATCAAGTCTTTTCTGGGGCTGAAAAATTCTTATACATTCTCTAACTTGTATTTTCCCCTTTCCACCCCATCCCTGCATGCAGAAGTGTATCAGTAGCTGAATCAGCCATTTTAGTTCCTGGAGTTATTTTGCCCAAAGGAGATGCTGATGTATGCTGGCAGAGCAGAATGAGGCAATTTAGCTTCACCCACAAAGGCAGATCCTGAATTTTCCTCTACAGCCTATGTGGGAGACATGAGGAATGCCTGGGATCAAATTGATGTTTTTTTGTTTGGCTAGTTTTGCTCCTTTTTATAGAGAAAACACACACACACATATACACAAAGTAAGGCTTACCAATGAGATGCTCTGCCTTGTTTTCCTTGGGTTTCCCTTTCTGGGAATCCATCACATCTGAGGGAAGCCCTGATCCCCTCACAGATCAGACAGCAGCATACCTCAAAGCCTCACAGTGCTCATGTGAAGTGCTGAAGTGAAAAGCAGGGTGAAAGAAAGAAAAATCCCCACTCGTATAAGAGTCCTCTGGGAGTTAGTTACCCTGGTGAGGAGGGGATGTTTGCAAAGAGTCTAGTGGATAAGGGCTGCCTCTGATGTAACTCCGTGGTCTTCTGTGGCTGTCTTCTTGTCCCAGCTGGTTTTAGACCCCACAAAAATCAAGTTGGAAGTTATTTCTATGAATCAGTGATACCTGTCACCAGAGACAAAAAAAAGAACAAGACAAAATGCAAAGAGAAAATAAAGAGGAAATTTCCTATGAGGACTGGCTGAGGAAACTGGGGTTGTTTAGCCTGGAGAAAAGGAGGCTGAGGAGTGACATTAGAATTCCATGGTTCTATGATTCACTCCCTACAGCCACCTGAAGGGACTGTTCTCCCAAGTAACAAACGATAGGACAAAAGGAAATGGCCACAAGTTGCACCACAGGAGGTTTAGATTTGGTATCAGGAAAAGTTTCTTCACCAAAAGAGTTGTCAACCATTGGAACAGGCCACCAAGGGAAATGGTCAAGTCTGTCCTTCATCCCTGGAGGTACTTAAAAGATGCATGGATGTGGCACTTAGGGACATGGTTTAGTGGTAGACTTGGCAATGCTGGGTTAATTGTTGGATTCCATGATCTTAAAGGTCTTTTCCAACCCAGTCAATCTATGATTCTGTAAAGCCAGAGGGTACAGACTGAGTACTGCTCCTCTGCTATACACCTCTTAATATAATGCGGCTCAACTACTGTTTAGATCTCAAACACTAGCACTAAGTTGAGGTCCCCATGTCACATAGAATAGTTCACACATTTCTTGATACTGCACATCACTACAGGTTGAGCTCCATTGTGTTGGATCTAAAAACCACAGGAGAAGCATTTTAGCTCCAAAGTCTTAAAAATTTTCCCCAAATAAGAATATTTTCCACAAAACACTTTTTAACATTGATAAACCAACCACAGCATTTCAGGCTAAGCCATTTCCAAAGGCTGCAGCAGCAGGGAGCAGCCTTCTCAAAGGACACTAATCTGTTGCTTGTAATTTGAGAAAAAAATGAGAGGCGGCTTTTAATATGTAATTTATGAGTTTGACATATAGCTGAATTAATGATATGGCTGTTTTCTGTGGGCATCCATCATCTAAATTATGGTCGAAGATCTGGCTCTATCTTCATTTCACTTGAGTCTTCATCCCTGCTAGTATTCACATTGGTCCTAGATGGGTTATTCAAAGCCAACTGCTCCCCAGGGAAATCCTTTCTCAGCTTCACAAGACAGGAAGCTACACCATCGAATGGATGTTTTAAATCATCGTGAAAACCATAAGAACAAACAGCTTGCAACACTGGGATTGACATGCTTATTGCAATACCATCCCAAATACGTGCCAATATCCATTTGAAGGCATTTGTAGCATTATCTTCACTATTGGGCTTTTCAGGCTGAGCTGCATGATCCAACCTGTTCACAGCAGATGCCTACTAGGAGGACAGCAAGGGCAAACAGAAGAAAGATATGCTTTAGAAAAAAGGCTTTAATTATTGTAAAAGCAAAAACATCAAATGCAAAACTACCCCAATGTTTGTATTTTAGAGGAACTCAGGTTTATTGAAAATAATTTTTTTCCAAGTCATTTGAATAGAACAATCTACACAGGTACTTATATTGTCAGATAGATGAACAAGACATATCACAGTCTAACAGAAATAATTGCTCCCTGTTGTTTATCGAGAATTTCCTGATGTGCTTGTAAATACAGCCCTTGACAGGTGACTAAAGCAGATGGTGCTTTTCTTTTACATTCAGGAACATTGCTGTATTAGTTTCTCTGTGTTAAGCTGAACTTTAATTCCCTGTTTCAAAAATTCAAAAAGTCAAAGGCAGGGCCATCTTAATCCTTTTTCCTTGAGGTTACACTGGGACTTGTGGATAACTCCCCACAAGACACTCAGAGAAGAATATACACGAACAGTCTGGAGCAAAGCAGTTTACAGGCGGCAAGCTCACTTGTGCTAAAGAGCCGAGCACAGCCCAGTGTCACAGAGCAGTAACACAGAAAAAACCAGTTTGAGTCCAATGCCACTTCAGCAGGGCTCATTTAGCAGTAACATCAGATGAATGTGGCTCGAGTCAGCAGCAGTTCAGCTATTTCTGCAGCATGCTAAAGCCTTCAATTTCTATTCTGAAAGCAGACTGAAGGCTCAGATCAGGCATGGTGATTAGGTGCTTACCTGTAAGGAGGCCATTCTCCAGCGTTTCTCTGAACCAACTGCTACATTTGCAAATGGCACCAGTCCTTTAGACTGAGGATCCTATATATTTCCTTTTCTCTAAAGTAGGCAGTTGCTCCCATTTATCATCCAGTTGCAAAGACTTAATCCTACAGACCAAACACCCCTCATTTCAAAGTTTGTTAAAACCAGAATGAGGATTCTTACACACAGCCATTCCTAAACAGTGCCAATCCCAAAGCTATCAAAAAAGTCATCAGGCAGTCCTCACATGGAATTTGCATATAACAAAGCTGTAGGTTTCAGTTTGTCTTTTTCTGACCCTTTTAGGCCAGTACTGCTTTCCTTCCCATGCACTGGGCTTTGGCCATTCCCTAACGATTTTTCAGCCTAGTCCTTTCCTGGCCTTGAATTCTGCCCCCAGACCAGATACTGACCTATCTGCTTCAGGCTCATCATCCTTTCCCCAAATTCAAAATTTAGAAAGGACAGGACACAGAGCAGATTAACAATACTACCCTATTGCTCCTCCTTAAAAATTAGGAGATGAACAATATACACATTGCTTCTCCTCCTTGTGGGAATGGCATCAGCTTCCAATAGCTGAAGATGGAGATATACCAGGGGGCACCCATTAGGCTACACTTCACTACAGCCTAACTAAATGAGAGACAAAAGGATTGCTCCTATCTCAATCCAGAAAGGAAGGCAATTTGCAAGGTAAGAACATTCACACCAAAGCACGTTTCCTTCCAGGCCCAGCCAAACTCACAATGCTCACTTGCAAATGAGACAGAAGATTTGTCTGGTTTTGTCATAATCACAACAGCTGCAATTAAAGTACCTGAAAGAAATATTGAAACTTGTATGCTAACACAAACCCAGTACGTTCTTAGTTGTTCCAAACCAAGATTTTATTTCAAAGAACATTTCACTTCAACCTTATCTTTGCCATCTGTCAACATAGCTGAAATACAGCAGTAATAACAACTTGAACAATGACATATCATAGTCCAGAATCAAAGTCACACAGCAAGAGCCCCTTCCCAGCACAGGCTTAGTGCAAGATCTATCATGGTTTGCTGCAGGAGCAGACTTTTCCTTGGCTTTTTAAAAATGGCGATCAAGTAAGCATGAAAGAGATTAGGCCAAATCACCCCCTTCAGAAATTCCAAGGCTGGGTCACAGGAGTTTGCTGCAATGCAGAACACAGACCTTATTCCTGAAGAGAAAAAAATTAATAAAACACAACTTTACATCAGGAGAAATGCTTAAGAAATTGAAACTTACCTTAACTATAACCACTGAGAAGTTCAATTCACAAAATCCTGCTCAGTATGATTCACTAAGAACCAGGGAGCCTATTCTAGACACAAAGAACAAGACACTTCGATGCTTCTTAACCTATTCGTTCACTTGTCTGACACTGCTAACATGCTTCTACGTAGAACTACACCAGTTGTGTATGAAATACTCTTTTTTTATAAAGTGGCTAGACACCACTTAGCAAGTAGGTTGTTCCCAGAGAAGAGCATTTAATGCGGTAGATATACACTACTTCTCACCTGTTTTCATTTGGAGAAACAGGACTTCACAGTCTCCTTGAGCTGTCTAATGTTCAGATAGAAAAAAAAAACCTCATACCCCATGACCATTCAATAGACATTCAGTTTTCAGAAACAGATGTAGAAAATACTTAGTTTCTGATAAAGCACTGCGTAACAGCTGGTATCTGGTACTTGCTTTTGACTACAAAGTGATGTGAATTAGTTCAAACTTTGATTGCTTGATGGGGAAACCAGGAATCAAATTGGAGATCAAACACAGTACCTCTGTAAGGTTACAAAATGCTTAATGACTTCGAACTGCTGCAATCACATTTATGGGACAAAACTCAATCTGCCTTAAGAACATACCTATATTTTTATTTTCTCCTCCAATTTATCTACAAATCCACAAATAACAAGCCATGAAAAGAATGAAAAGGGAAACCTAATGAAAGATGGCAAAGATTTTTTTTCCAGATTTCTTGAGTTGAGATATAAGCACTGATTTTAAAACAAGTTCAGAGTGGAGAATCATTAGAATTAAACCAGCTTCAGAAAATAACGTCAAAGTGCAATACATTTTCATCTTTAAAGTAATATGTAAATTTGATTATTAAAGTGAAAGAATACCAAATCACTGACAAAGTATCAAGGACACTATCTAGTATTTTTTTGATGTGAACATGCCATAGGATATGTTTCTATTGCCAGTCTTTAGGAAAACAATTTTACAATTCAATATAGAATCCTGCATCATAAAAAAACAGCATAAGGAAGAAGAAACATTAAAAAGTGTCTTAGTAAAACCAAGTTTATTCATTTGTTTTTTAAGCAAATATGTAAATAGTGAGCAAAGCCTTTTTGCCATGACTGTAAACTTTTATTTAAAAAAAAATGTGCTAAAAACCAATACAAGAATTTCTGTTAATGTTTTAAAAAAGTTTGTTCACATCTGGAAAGAAAATACATTAGCAACAACTCCCAGCGGAATTAATCTTTAAAAAAGTAAAACTCTAGGTGCAGAGCTTTTCTATAGTATAGTACCCTCTACATTTTAATTTAACCACAGGATTGAATATCATTCATCTCTATTGGCTCTAGAACATGAACAAGAGTTTATCTTAAATAGATGATATTCAATAATGTGTTACATGCTGCCATAGGCGCTAACAGTATTAGAAGAGTGCACAACTAAATTTCACTAACAAAGCAAGACCTTTCTATATGCTGCATCATAACCCTTCCTAACCAATACAGTTAATTTAGCTAAATGCCTTTAAAATCACATACGTTTTCCAAGGAAAAATACTAAAAAAATCCATGGTCCAAATTCTGCTCTTGCTTATATTCACAGGATAAATTGAGCACCATCAAGTTGTGGGTTTTACCTGAAAAGCACACAGAAAACCAGTTCATTTATGAGTATAAGAGAGAGAAGAACTTGAACCATGTCTGTAAACATTCACAAAAGTCTGCAGTCAAAAGTGCTGGATAGGTGGCCTATCCGCAGTACAATTATTTCATTCACAGAGAGGGGTGGGGGCAGGGAGAATGTTACAGAACATTATTTTAGAGGCAAATTAAACTGTTTTCCTGTCCTTTGGAAAGACACATTCTCAGCTAGCTAAACCGTACTCCAGTAAAACAATACACTTCTACCCAAATACAGTACAGCATCATTTCCTAGCTCTCCTATTCAGATTCAGACAAAGGAGTACTCAATTCATCAGCAAGCCCATGACAGTATTTTGAAGCTTAAGAAAATCTCCACACCCCCCTGATGTAGCCTCTCCCTAACACACTGGTGATGCTAACAGGAGATTCTCACACATATGAAAAAAAAAAAAATCCAAAGAACCATAAACTGACCTATGCACACACAAGAAGCGTGCATCTAGATGAAAGATCATCTACGTCTTTAAGAATCTAGTTTCAGTCTAGATCTCATTCTATATTAAACACATATACCATACAAAACATAACAGGATAGGTGCTTATGCACACTATTAAGTATACTTGTTCTCCCATTTAGCTTGACAGCCACTTGTTCTATTTACATAAGCATCTGTTTTAATGTTTCTGATCCTGTAAGACACCAAACATTCATCTCATAAGCTACAAGAAGAGTCAAGGATGCTCAGCAATTCACAGGAACAGACCCTGAATCACCTGAATGCAATCACAAAGTAAGTTTGACATCTGACACAGCCTCCTGGAATCATTTTACCCCTGTGTTTTCCCTCCCTCTTTCCCCAATTCAGACCATGCTTCCACTAATGTTGAGACAGCTTTCAGAGTGAATAGGATCAGGCTCTGTCAAGCAACCACTGCAGTCTTTAAAAATGTCTGGTTATCTTATTGCCATCCACTCTGGGGCAGACTTGTCTGCAATGAAAATGGTGTTCCTGGTGCTGATGGATAGTTAGCAAACCCTTCAGGCTGAGTTGGATAGTTGTCCAGAGCAGAAGCAGAATGTGCCTTCAAGGAAGAGAAGAAGTTAGGAAACAGCATTGACAAAAACAAAAAAACAAACAGAAATCTAAATTAAGCAAAATTTCGGGCACAATACCAGTCCTAGTCAAGCCAAACCAGAGTATAATCTGAAGTATGCAAAGAACAGAGGTGAGCAATGCACCTATATGCAGATGTTAAGCTTCAAAGCAACAATTGTGCTGAAATACCACAGAATGAGGAAAGCAACTGGATTAAGAGAAAACATGAAGAAAGCATTAATGGCACTTATGTTCCACTGAAGTGAGCACCAGATGATCCGGAAGACATAGCTTAATCAGGAGCTGTGGTATTTCACCAACTCTGCACTTTCATTGCTTGAACAGCTGTTAATTTTAGTGACTGGAACTTGTGAACAAAACTGATGTTTCTTCAATGCAATCTGGATACACAGATTTCTACAGAACAAATAAATTCCTGAGCTACAAAAGCAGTGTGGTCTAGGCAAAGAATTTTTTTTCAATCTATTTCCCCGATACTCAAAGATATCTGACAGTACTCTTCATATTGGACAGTACTTAGACACATGCTCCATTTACAAAAAAAATAAAATAAATAAAAATCGATGGATCATAGAAGAGAGAAAACATTAATTCAAGACACTCAACTGCCTCTTTTAGTATTTTGTAGAGGACAAATTTCCTACCAGAATCCTTAATCCATACAGGGGTAATTTTTTACAAAAAGCAAAGTAAATATCTAAATACAAACTCTAATGATATAACTTCAGTTAAGCTTTGTAGGTTGAAGAGTGAAACAAGTTCTTATATGGGCAAGAAATGATGAAACTACACATCACCTAAAGCTACCTCAAGATTATTACAATTGTATTTGTGGGAACTATCACGAGAGGCACAACCACAGTAGACACAAATTGATGACAATCTGACTGCAGGTGTAGGGAGGCATGTAATTCACAACGAAGTGGTTTTCCACAGAATTCTGTAAGTATTAAAATGTCAGACTGGAACCGAGCACAAATTCTGCAACTACATGGTCAGCTCATTAGACTTAATACAAACCTACAAAAATTTCACTTGCATGTCTCTTCTTTTACTCCTCCCCATTTTACAAAGAGTTTTCAAAATGGGTTTAATCCCACTTGTAACATCCAGGAGCACTGTACATTGGCCTTGAGTAAGAAGTTAATATGAGCTGCTCATTATCATCATCCTTGTATCAGTTCTCAAACAGGTTAGGGGTTTTAATCATTTACTGACTTAAACTAATGCCAAGAAGTTAACGCTTAAGTACATGCTCAAATGATTACTGGAAGCAAAACAGCATTAATAAATGGGCACATTACCTGTAGCAGTGCTGACTGTGCAGCCGCATTATGCTGCAATTCCTGTAAGGAAGATTGTGCGGCACTTTGGGGAAAGCCAGGGATACCAGGGAGAGATAAAAGACCAGGAAAAACTGCATTTCCCGGCGTCTGTAGTCCAGAAGTCAAGCTGAAAGAATGTCAAGATGCAGCTATTATTAGGAACATCTGCATCATGTTTTATCTTAGGTTTCTCTCTCTATAAGCTTGTGTCTATATCAGTCAAAAGCGCCTCCTTTTCTAAACCTCATGAAGGCCAAAATTTCCAAACAGAAGCCCAGTCTCTACCCACCTACAAATTATTCATGCACACACAAACCAAGACTGTCTAGAGCACACCTAAGAAGGGAACTCAAAAATTTCAGTACCTTGACTGTGCCTACAATTTGCACACAAAAAATCTTCAGACAAAAGTTAATGCTGAATACTTCCTTAAAACACAGGAACATCTAAGATATTGTCAGCTATTACCTGAATATGTTAATGGATGCCCATGTGGAATCCACTCATGTAAAAACCCAGGAGGTGCCAAGCATCCTTATCTGAGAAATGAGATCACTGGGCACCTCAATGGATTAGTCTGTTGCAACAGGGACTACTGAGGACAGCCTATTTTGTAATTACGCTCTCAGTTTCTAAAGACAGGTGGAAAACCATTGGTGAACTAACTTTAAAAATTAACTGTAATTAGTTATTACGAGTGAAAATAATGTCTATGCCCAAGGTAAAATCAGTGTTGTGCTCAAGAGAAAAAGAAATGGTTCTGACCTCCTTCAGAAACAGAAACATACCCAGCCTGTGCAACAAGTGCAGAGTTGAAGTTTGAGCTAAAGGCCGAGGCAAACCCTGGCAGGACTGGAGCCGGAGATGGGGCCGTGGCAGCTGCTGGCAATGGTGCAACTGCTGCTACTGCAGAAGATGCCTGGAGGCCAGGGAAAGAAGGGAGAGCAGGAGTGACAGAGGGTGTGTTAGAGACAGGAAAACCAGGAAAGGATGGGTTTGATGATCCCAGAGGTCCCTGGGCAACAGAAAAGAGGGAAGGGACGGCACTGGACAAGTTAAGCGAGAAGGGTGGAGCAGAGACTGCTGCTGAGGCGGCGAGTTCTGAGAGGACGGCGGCAGTGGAACTCACATGAGGGGCAGACACAGCTGAAGCAGTTGTAGACGGAGCAGCTAACAAAGACCCTGGGAGAGTGACGGGTGGCGTAAGTGCTGGATTACCAGTAAAAGCAAAGTTACTGGTTAGAGATGTAAAAGGAGGAAGTCCGCTGAACACAGGGGCAATGGGAGCAGAGGAGCCATGTGGGGCAAGGGAAATGGAAGACAGAGAACTGGAATTGTTTAGAGGAGCACTCAAAGAAGAGAGACCTGATAGAGCTGGATTCAGGGAACTGGGTAAACTGACTGGCACTGAAGCTGCTGAGGTGTATGCACGCCCAAGCGCTGACAGTCCTATAGTGCTATGAGAAGGGCTGGCCGAATGAGAAGGACCTTTGAAGGCCGAGAGGGTAGGACTCATGGGCTCCGTTTTGACCATAACTGGGATACTTGTGGCAGCTGGGGCTGCTGGGAGCTGCTGATCAGGATTAGCAGGGCTTGCGCCATGCAAGAGGGAGGCTGATGAGCCACAGTTGACTGGCATAATCGATGGTGAAGTGGTTAAAGGTGACTGTGCAGACAATGCTGGAGGAGTGGAACTGGAATTGGTTATAGATGGGGATGGAAGACCTGGAAAAATGGCCAGCCCGGGTGTGGAAGAACGCTGTGAAGTGGGGGTGGCTGATGGGGTGTAACATTTGACAGAGGAAGTGGGAGGGTCAGAGCTTTGATTAGCAAGAGCAGATATAGAAGCAAGTTCACTTGTCATAGCAGAAGGTAAAGCAGATGAATTAATTAATGAAGTGTCATTTGATGTCAGAAATCCCTTTAAGACAGACAAAATTGGGTTAGGCAAGCTAAGAGAACCAGGAATGGTAGTGGCAGGAGAATTAGCAATTGTGGATGGAACAGGACTAGAAATCCCTTGGGTGTTGGGTGGCAAGGACAAAGGGAGGCCAGCAAAAACTGATGACAATGAAGCAGGATTATTAGCGGAAGAAATTGAAGAGGTTGCAGAAAACGGGAGGCCAGCAAATGGTGCAGTAGCAGATGCAAAAGCTTCACTAGGTGCAGGTGTAGTACACGGTGTGGAAGAACCTTGCGGAGCTGGTGTAGCAGTAGGTATAGAAGCTAGACCAGAAAAAACTGCAGGAATAGGGGTAGAAGTTGCATTGTGAACAGATGTGACAGGAACACCAGGCAATGAAAGGGATTTGATGACAGTAGGGGTTGGGGTGGATGGCTGAGATGTATGGATGGAAGAGGAGACCTGTCCTGGGAAAACAGGAAGAACAGGGGTAGACATGTTCATCCCAGAGATGAGTGGAGTTGCGGGTGTTAATGTATGGCTTATTGCCTTGACGGGTGATGGGGTAGGGACTGGAGTAGCAGCAGGTGTTGAAGGATTAGAACCATGAGGAGTAAAGAGCTGATTCGCTTGTGCAGAAAAAGCTGCAAAGAAACAAAACTGTTAAGAATACTTGAAACTGTCAAAAATACTTGAAATCAACACAAACATATTATTTAGCATTTCAAATATGATACACAGGCAACAGCTAACAAACAACATCTGCATATAAACAATGAACACGGGAGCCTATGAAAACACAACAAAAAGGTACGTACAAACACATCACACAAGCTGTACAGCACGTAGGCTACCACTCCTCTTTAAAACACTTTGTGACATCTACTACCTCTTCATGACCTCATGCAAGACAGTTAAGACACTCGTAAGAGTGTCTAAGTGACACAGGTAAACACCCTCCCTCTGGTCCCTAACATCTGGCAGTACCCAAACCAGATCTAGCATTCCATGAGTATCAAATCACCTGGGCTCCTCTGCATCCACTCTCACTGAAGGTCAGAATTTCCTTCAGAAACAGTTAATTCAATATATCATTATTTCAGAGAAGTTTATTCAACAACTGAAGAAAGCTGATTTCAGGTGCTGGTATTTTTCTTTCCTTCAAAATCAGGTCATTCTCTTCACTGCGTTTTCTTCAGATTTAGACTCTAAGAAGGTACACTTTTAAATTCATGTATCACTCTACAATATTAAACTAACATTGGCACTTGACTTTATCAAGAAATATTTCTGTAAGTCCTCAGTCAGGTGTATGTAATTGAGACAAGCACCTGCCACTAGGAATATCAGCTTATATCAACCCTACAAAGTTAGAGGCATCAGTCAAGCTGGAGAAAAACAGGCAGGTACTCTGCAAATGGGGATATGGAGGTTAATGGAAAGAAGCTGCACTTATGAACACTCTAAAGAGCCTAGATATGCCTCTCTCTATTTTCCTGTGGAATACGAATGTGTAAATTAATAATTCATCTCAAACAACCCTCATGCTTTATTTTACTTTTAAAATAATCTGTTCAACTGTAAGCAAATCCCTGGTCCAAACAAACTCATCACCCTCAACTCTGTAACAGCTTAGATTTTTTCTTCCCCAAATTCTACATCTGCACACACAAACCCAAAAATGGAATCTTTAAGTTCATGACAAACTCCTGTTTTATTTATCTTGGAAATCTAAAATTAGTAAGTTTGCAAACAACTTCCTTTTACATAATACTTCCCAGAACCCTAAACCAACTGATCAGCTCTGGATTCTGTTCTTTCCTCATCCTGTTTCCAAGCAGAAGACTCTCCTAAAGACCACAGTTAAGATAATCACCAGAGAAATACACATGCAATAGAACCCAGAGCTGCTACTGAATTTCTCCTCCTAAGCGATGATTTTATTCCTTACACTATATTCATTTAGCTGTACAAACTATCCTGTAAATACATGTACACTTAAAGGGGTATATATGAATAAAGTGATTCTTTGAAGTAGCAACATTTCAGTAGGACCCTTCCTGGGCATAGAGAAGAAAAGACAAACCACATGTATATTTACCTAAAAGCATTTACAGGAGATAAATTTATCACAGCCACTTTATCTATTTTAAGTATATGTTCATATGCCTGACTCAATAGCAGATACTCAGTTTCTATTTGTCAAATCAAAGTATTATCAAAGCCTTTAAATAAACAGTTCATAATGGGATTTATTATGACTTGCACTAAGTGTACAAAGCATACAAAGAACCACAGAAATAAGAGACAAAAAAAAAACACAACAAAACCCAAACAAACCAAAACCGAACCAAACCAAACAAACCGCCCCCCCCCAAAAAACCACCAAAAAACCCAACAACCGAAAAAGCACAACTCTCTCTTCCACAAAAAGATTTGGATTTGAAAGGGTAAGACAGAAGTACAGGTAGACTTAGTTGGATTGAACAGGCCAGGATAAGACATTCTACACATGGATTTCAACAAACTATAAACAAAGAATCTGTCCTTCTCATATTCCTAACTTCCCACTGAAACTAATATATGAAATGAAAACATGAATGAGGTTTCAAACAAAGTCCTGAGTTTTAACAACTGCAAAGATATTAATGAAGTGTTTCAGCGCACTACACTGTAAAGCTTATTTTGATTTAGTTTTTTTACATGATTTCTTACATGCTATATGCTGAAGAATATAAAACTTTAATGAGGTAACACAGAAGGCTTAACTTTAATGCTTCAATGCTTTTAAGTGCCAAATGCCCAAGACGATTTTATTTCTCCACTCTCAAGAGATCCTATTCCAACAGTGACTGAATACTTAGAGGCTTATGGAAATCCCACTAAACAAACAAGCTGTTTACATTTTCAGAACAAATGACAAAGATAAAATCAACATAGAAATCCCCATGTGGATTTGCAATTTACCTTGATTTTGGGAAGGTTTTGCCTGGCTAGAAAGGTCCTCATTTTCTAAACAGAGAACAACAGCTTGTTATTTAAAAGCAAATAGAACTCCAGCAGTGAATGATCCATTCACAACAATGGATTAGAAAAAAAATATCATCAACATTTTTAAAGGTATGCATACTTTACCTGACACCATCTGATTAGCAGTGTATGGCTGAGGAGCTGGTAGGCCTGGAGCTATGACATTAGCCATTGGAACTAATCCAGCATTGTTGTAAGCACCTAAAACATCAAATGCAATTCACATCTCAGTCATCAGAAGGATCCATATCTAAATGAACCAGTAAGTGTCTTTTCCTTTAAAAGAACATTTTCAAGATTGCAAGACATTCCTCCACCAAAAAGCTATACCAGCATCACATGCTGGAGGCTGGCTTTTGCCCATGCCTGTCTGAATGACCTGCATTATGATCCAAATTTTAATAAGAGCAGTTCTCTTGAAAAAAGACTGAGAAAGTCACATTTCAATTGCTTTCAATTCCTTTTTGCTTGAAAAAACTCAAAGGGAAAAGTGATTCAATGTGTCTGCAGCATCATTTGTTCTTTTTCTATTTCTAACTTAAAGGCTGTTGCAACTCATCCTTTAACATTAAAGCCTTGACAAACAAAAGAGCCAAACATACACCAAGTTCGGCCCTCCAACGCTAGCGTCAGAAATTTCAGAGAAAAATGCCCCATCTCAAATACTTAGTCTATCATTCTTCAATATTTCTTTAAATGCTAAGAAATTCAAGTGGACTAGTAAGTTATTTTAATGCAAAATACTTATTGTACTTGAATTTATGTTTCATGGGAAAAAGGCAGTACCCAAGCAATACTTTAAGTGCTTCTGATTTCACACTTTCATATTAGTTCAAGTTAACAATAAGATTTCTTGCCTGAAAACCAGTAAACTAACAACCACTGTGTCACCCAGGAAGGACGCGTTAAACCAATACAGTAAGAGTCAGAAAATAAAACATTCTGACCATTGTTTGAAAACAATCACATTCAATAGTTTCAGGTCAGATTCTGCAATCTCATTAAACACATTTATTATATACATAAATATATCATCAGTTATAGTTCTGTGATCTCAAGAGGTTTTTTTAAAAAACATGTTGCAGTCTGGTAAGACCTAAAATTTCAAAAGCCATTTCATATCCTAAAATGTAGTAATACATCCAGTCACAGGCCAAATTTTGTGCCTGGCTTACTTTGCATAGGATTTATTTAACATAAATTTGAGCTAGCCTGCAATTTCCTGTACACTTTCCAGGGAGCAAGTCATCTGTAGGACACAAATCATCAGACTTTAGCCACTAGTAGCACCCATTTTTATAAACTGACTATAGAGAGACTTGCAGACATCAAGTTGGTTACATGACTCGCCCTTCAACATGCATGCCAAGAGCTCTAGCACACTTTCTTATCAAATACCTTAAAAACTCCCTGAAATCCCTAACATTAATGAAAAGCAAACTTCCTAACCAAAGCACTCCTTGTTTTGCAGTACTGAATTGCAAGATTAGGAAAAGCTTTCAGCAGCTGATTAAAAAGACCAGAGTTTGACTACGTAAGTACTCCAACCTTTTGTTCCACAGAATTGACCATTGCCTTGCTCCCTTCCAAAAATATCTGGAATCAAAAAACTGATGCAACAGGGGAAAGAGAGAGGACTTTATGAAGAAAGACTCAATCTTGCCTAAGGCACAAGGCTAGAAATAGCCAGATCAAACACAGGAAAAGGCAATTACTAACTCCCTTCTGAGATCACATACCTGAACATTTCTTTTAGGAAACTTTTCTCCCCATTGTGATGGAGAGAATGTAATGCTGAAGGCAACTGAGAAACAAATTACCTCTTAACTGAGAAGCAGATTACTGTCCTTCAGCAAGCTCCTACTTATTTCCACCCAATTCGGATCTGTGTTTGACCACATCCTTGGTTTGGTACAACAGCAACAAGACTTGTCAAGCTAAAGTTCAAACCTTGGGCAAACGTTACGACAAAGACACAGTCCTAGTCTTGTCTAACATGCAAAATGCCTCCCATAAAAGACCTATTTTGCCATCCAAACAGGATTCTGAATTTTCCTTATGTGGATGTTGGAAAAGATGCTACATATTCCTCTTTCTATAAACTCAGCAGCCATGACAGGAAGAAGTAGAAACAGTACACAGAGTACATTTAGAGAGCTAATTTCAGGTATGATCACAGTCAGAGGAACTGACATTTGACACATTACTTAAAGGCAAGTAGATGAAACAATAGTATCAAGCTAAAACACATAGAAGCCTTACTTGGTGCAATAGTTGCATGTGGCCGACATGGTGGGATGGGGTATGGAACTGGTTTGTGAGGATTGTAGGTTGATGGAGCCTACATAAACAAAAAAACAAATGGAAGAAGCAATAGTGAAAGCATTACCTAATGTTTCTCAGACAAAAAGCTAACATTCAGATACTATTACAAGCAGTAGTGGTATCTTTTCTTCATTGGAAAAATATATCAAATTTCTTCATAATATGCATAGTGACTGCAAATATTTCACTCTTAATGAAAAGAATGAAACAAACATCACTAGTATACCTTTTAGGTTTTAATATAATAATGAACACCAAAGGAACTTCTTCCTGTCTTGTAATCTTCACAAGCTGCAGTCTCGGACTGGCTTCTCACTTTAAAGATTTAGCACATTTAAAACTAACCAAGACTTATGACACCTGTTCCTTTAAAATAATACAGCTTAGTGGGAAACATCCAACAATAAAAGTGAAACCAAAACATTTGGATGATACTTCAAAGCAGTATCAGGTTCACTGAAAGTTTTTCCCACATGCGTAAAGATTTTAAAATACAGATCAGCTGTCTTGTTAAGAAACAAGAATCCCCTAAGGCACTGCTGTAATTCAGGTTTCCAAGATGCAGGCATTTTTTAATGCTCATGTGGGAAACCCTTAGTGATTGTAATAAAAAGTTGCATATATTTGTATCTAAAACTACCA
Source organism: Psittacus erithacus (assembly GCA_009867235.2). Classification (NCBI taxonomy): domain Eukaryota; kingdom Metazoa; phylum Chordata; class Aves; order Psittaciformes; family Psittacidae; genus Psittacus; species Psittacus erithacus. Next base: position 24,345 of record WYDI02042564.1, read on the forward strand.
CTAGCTCATGATGGACTACTAAAAATGCTTTTAATTTTCTTTTCTACTACTGTAATTTAAATTCTGCTTTCAAATGCACACACACTGCATCCATTAGAGAATCCACAAACATAAACTAGAGCTTCTTTCCAAGACAAATAAAAAAAATACTGGGTCATATACATTTATTAGCTAAGATTAGCCTTGTTTAAATTGCTGCTCTACAGTCTTGCCACATAACAGCATTTTATATCAAAGTGTAATTGAAATAACTGGTGGTTACTTTTTTCCCCCTTTAAAGTTTAATTAATTTATTCATTAGACATACTGGTTTGGATGGTCCAAGTATACGGGCTGCTATTCCCTTTCCTTCATTAATATACTCTTCTGTGTCCTTTTTGATAGGGGTTCCCTGAAACAGAAGAAAATTAAACAATTAAGCATTAATTCAGAAGTAAATCTTGCTACAGGATTTCTGCCATATTTGACTTTTTTCCCCCTAAACTACAACTGAGTTTCTGAATATTCTGAAACTGATACTTAATCATGTTTATTATGGAAAAGAAACTGTGTTCTAGGGCTGTAAAATAATAAGCAAGAGCATTTCAATAGCTTGGTTTGTAACACTGAGCTTTTATAAAGCGATGCGTATTAAGCAGTCCATGTTTCTGGCATACTTAGAATTCTGCATTTTGACTTGTGGACATGATAACTAACATTTTGCAGTCCCTTAAGGGTTCACGGGAAATACTTAACATGGCTGTTTAAGAACCACACTAAGATTAGCAGCAGTACTGTAAGTGACCATATTAGGTCATCTTATCAACCTACCAGTAAGGCTCTTTACACTTCTCCTGATTCTGCTAAATACAGCTACAGTTTACAATGTTTTCTTTGCATGAACGATGTCTTATTTATGCTGTAACCTTTACTTGAAGCAGCATAGAAAGAACAGATAAATAAAAATAACACAAGTTCCTATAAATGTGGAATGAGGTAATAAAAATACCCAACAACATTGCTCTGCATTCCACTCCTCCTTCCAAGTATATTGATCCTGGTTTTGGTTGTACTGTAATGAATCCTAAAGCAAAAACAGAGGACCATGCTTACTGGGAAAATTCCATTTATGCGGCTTGGTTTGCCCTTGGGATAAGGGTTGCCTGGAATCATGCCACAGGATGATATCATAGCATGAGGAGCCTTACAACCCGTTTTTGAAGCCTGCAAAATAATCAAGAAAGGATATTATTTCCTGTCACATTGAATGCTTTAAAGAAATGAATTACTATTTCACGACATTAAGACTACATGAAACAACCAACACGAAACAATTCAAAGCTTTGCCTCAAATCATCTTCCCAAATAGCCCAAATAGTGCAAGCTTCTGCTGAAGTCTCCTTTGTTTTGAGCAACTGTACTCAGACTATCTCTGATTCTACTGGACTTGGGGTTAAGTACTTGGTGTTCTCTAAAACTAACATGGACTTTTCCCTTCAGCACATTTTGCAGTTCTGTGCCCCTTTTTCCTTATGATCTTAATGCTTGACAGAAACTTTCCTTTTTTTGCACATGTATGAGATAGCTCCAATTGTCTTTTTGCAGCTGCTCCTTTCAGCTGGTCTTCCACCAGTAGCTCCCAGCAGTCCTCATGGAAAGTCTTGACCCCACAATGACTATATAGATGGAAACAATACCATATTTGAGAGAATCAAGAACACTAGAGTATTATGACTACCTGTTCAAGAATTCTTCTGCATCTTTTCTTCTCTGACATATTAATTCTGAACAGATCTTCAATAAGGCGATAATTCTGAGCATCAACAATGTTGCTATAAATGAAAACACTGACAATTATTGCCACCTCCTACACTTAACAGAAATAACAGACTACTGAAAAGCAATCAACACCTATTCAGCCAGTACTAACATAAGTTAAAAAAACATAATTAGTGAAGATCATAATATTACTACTAATATTAAAGTAAAAATCCCAGTCTTAAATATGGACTTCATACTGGTAAGTAAGGTATGGTATTAGAACTGAGTATCAACATGGAACAATGGATGCCAATGGCCAAACTTTATGGCAAAAAATACTGTTGACAAAGCAAATTTTGCATCGCAACAGTTTTGCTGGAAAACTTTAATTGCTACTAGCACACAACTCCCAGGACAGCAGAAAACCAGCAGCTACTTCATTTGCCACTGTTTGTTGCTAGACTAGTAGAGAAACAAATTTTCACGTTATTTACTCTAGAATGAAAGAGAACAAAATACTGGCAATTCCCTCCATGTCCTGCTGAGTCAGTGAAACCCCTCACATACATAGTTCAAAAAAGTACCCTTCTTTTCTCCTAGCTCTTCTCCCCAGAATAACACTAGACACACTAAAGAGAGCAACCAAATGTGCGAGTGCCTGATTCTACCTGCCTTTTTCAAAACCCTGACCTCAAAACCTTTACTGCTGTAAAACATTAGCAAAGTAGCAGTTTTCCAGCAGGCAGAAGCCCACATAGCAGCATGCTCAAGACTTAGATGAACTATGCAGTTTTCCACAATGTCTACTTCTAAGTCTTCTTTTTACAGCCCCGTAAATAACGGATTTGTGCTTTACCTTACCTGACACCACAGTGTTTCCTTCTAGAAGTATCTTAAGTTTTACATACTCAAACACCAGTAAAAACAATACAAGCTAAGGAAATACAACATGAGAGATACTTACGAAGCTAAGATTTCAAGGGCAATAAGTTTATCTTTACTGAATGTGAAGCAGTTGAGAATATTAACCATTTTTGATGCCGGAACTGCCACTATTTTCTGACAAATAAGCAAGAAAAAAAAAAAAGTGTATATAAAATAAGGCAGTACAATTATTTTAAACTCAGAATGCAACTCAGTAACAGCTTTATATAATATATTTAAGTAAACATTTATTCAGCAAACATCTTCTTCCCACTCATAAGATGACCTTGTATACTAACTTCAAAACTCCAAAAGGCGCTTGCCAAAAGTAAAGAAATTAGGAAGTTAACGATAGTTACAAAGGGCTACATCTATTCTTGTGAAACACAGGCAAGTAAAGATTCCCTGGTTAAAGATTTTCGTCAGAGAAGATTCCCTAGTTAAAAGTATGAAGTTTTGTATTTTGACACCATTGAAAGAGATGAAAAGGAAACTTTGAAGATAAGGGCAGACTGAGCCAGCAGCTGCAGAAGTAGAAATCACAAACTAAAATGAGATTCAGTGGGCAAATTTACTCCACAAGATTATGTCACAAAAACTTACATGTTGTAAAGCTTTTATTGCCTTAAGCTGTGGTTCAGCCCAGGAAAAGTATCTCAGTAACTCAACAACCTGCAACAGAAAGGTCTTCAATTAATCTTTTATATATATCAAAAAATTATGCTAACAGCATCAATAGGATCTTTCCATTTTTGGGGTATAGTGGCATACTGCTAAAAAACATCTTTCTGTGACGTCTGATTATCAGTGCCTACAAGTATCTGAAGTTGGTTTTATTTATATAGTGCCTTTATAGGTAGGCACCTAAAAATACTATGTTACAAGAGATACCTTTTATATGGTAATATTCAAAATAGATACTTATTCTTCTCTATATGTTTGCATATATGCACAGCATTGCCAAGCTATAATAATAATGATACTAATAATAATAATAACAACAATAACAACAACAATAGGAGTATTTCTGAAAAAGCTTCTAAACTCCCAGTATCTTAAACAGCATCTTCACCAAACATACACACACACAAAAACCCAACAAACCAAACAACAAAAAAAAAGGAAAAAAAAAAACCTATACAGTATCAAAATAAATTTGCTATTTATTACTATGTGCCAGTTTAGAAAATACATGCAAAATAATCCTAAATTCCATTATGATAATCATATCCAGTTTTCCCCACACAGCAAGAACGAGAACATAGTAATATGGTAATGAAACAACTTAGAACTGTTTTTAGCAGTTTAATGTTGATATAATAATGAAGAATTAAATCTTCTCAGTTAATAAATAAAAAAGCTAATATAATCAGCCTCAGTGTGATTGGAGACCCTGTCTTTCTATATTTCTGAAAAAACAAAACCAATAGCTCCCATTAAACCCATGACAGTGTTGGCTTTTACCTGTTCACTAGAAAAGTATCCATGAACATATTCAATAGCTTTTAATTTATATTCAGTCAGTACAGCCTAGAAGATATAAAAGAAAAAAGACGCACAATTAGTCTCTCAAAAATTATAATTATAGAACAATCATCTGCTAGACTAATCTATTAATCTAAAAAAAGCCTGGCTGTATAAAGTGATATTGTATCAATTACATTGCAATAATACCAAGCAACGGTATACTCTTTAGGTAATTGAGAGAACAATGAAAAGCAGAGATATAATTATTCTGCTAAAAAAAAATATATATTTATTTCATTTTGCTTATATTTATTTCATTTTGCTTTTTTTTCTGTTTAAAACTATACTGAGGGAACATCATCATCACTCTTCCTCAAAGGTTTACATCAACTTTATGTTAAACAAGATAATACAGATTATTATTCATACAGCATCTTTGTATGCTCCCTGTAAGATAATTAGCAAAGCATCCTACTTCCATGAATTTATGAAGAGACTACATATCAAGAATTAAGCATACAACAAAGCCTGTTGCAGAAGTTGATGTTGTCTTATCATTACCTTCCCATAGTTCAAACTTTAGTACAAAATCATACAAAACAAAGGAAGCAGAGTAGTTTAATGCAGTACTGGCCACCACTTTCTGACTTAGTGGCCAGTTTTCTTGATAACCATGTGGGCTCTGTAATAGTCAGAGCTTCCTCCCTCTTCTCATACCCAGCTCACTGATACAGGTACAAGACAGCTGGATTCTGCCCCAAACTATTGCAAACACCTTTTTCCCCAGTTTCCCAGGCCCCCATCTATTGGTAGCTCTCATGCTTATTCTGAAATAACCTCCAGCTTCACCCACACACCAATTCTATCTTCTTCCCAAAAGCTTTAAAACCTACCCCTAATCTTTCTTTTGTTGTTCTTGTGCCTCCAGACTGACAGATGTGAAGTTCTCCACCACTGCAACCTGACTGTGAGCAGCACAGGCGCACAGAAAGTCACTTGCATCCTGTTTGAGGCAACCCCTTTCCCTTCGGTACCTCATGAAGAGACCAACACTACCAGACACAATGAGCTTCTTGCTTCATACTAATTTTTTCTTCTCTCCCTTGCTTCTCTTCACGTATTTTGGGGGAAAAAACAAACAAACAAACAAACAAAACCTAGTATGTCATACAGCAATTTCTTTACCAAAACAAATATCACTCTTCCGCCTTAAATCAAGAACTGAATGATTTTATAATAAGAACACAAACAGGAAGTGCTGATATGTATATTTATGGATAAACAAACAAAAAGTCCCCCAAAACCCAATAAAAACACTGATTCTGGTAATAATTGTAAATATATATATATATGGGGAAAGGTGGAACCAAACTACACTTTAAGGCATTTAAATAATTGTTCCTGCTAACTGTAGTCCTGGAAATGGAATACGCCAACACAACTGACTTGTGAATCACATAATAAAGAAGGTTATATCACAGAGCTAGAAATAAAGATCTAGCAACAAAGACTCAAAATAAGCATTTGGAAAATGAGCACTGCAACAGCACAGCTATTACTAACACAGCACAGCAGTGATCCTTAGAGCAACGGTAAGTCAGGCTTACAGGAACACAGGCAGACAGCATAAAGGAAACATAACTGCCTAAAATCACTCATCAAAACCTTCTTGTTTGAAGTCTTTAGTAACCACAGAGCATATTCTGAAAGGCTGCTCTGCAGCAGTAATATCTGAAACATTACTCCTCCCATCAATTCTCAAAGTACTCATGCATAGGTTTCTTGATTTTTCCCTGCAGACTTTCTATTAAAATTCTTAGTCACTTGTGAGGGTGGTGAAGCACTGGAACAGGCTGCCCAAAGAAGCTGTGGCTGCCCCATCCCTGGAAGTGCTCTTGTTCAAACCCTTGTTCAGGTTGGACAGGGCCTTGAGCAACTTGGTCTAGTGAAAGGTGTCCCTGGCCACGGAAGCAGGGGTGAAACTAGGTGATCTTTAAGGTCCCTTCAAACCCAAACCATTCTATGGTTCTATGGAAGTCCACACCATGAAATCTCTTAGGCAGTCACGTTTTTAGCTGGTTACACTGCACAGAAAAGCCCTGTTTTATAAAGAAGAATTCATGACCACAACCCTATGCAAAAATGCTAGTAAGTGCAGTTGTGATAACAAAGACTTATCCCTGAGGCCTTTACAAACAGTGGTTTATACTTCAGCATGCTCCAAATAATACTACTATAACTGTAGCCATCACTGCATCTAATGCTGAAGAAAAGCTGAACTGAAACCCAAATCTGTAACATCCAAGTCCAAATAAATGAAATGTCCTCTCCTAGACAACCCATTGTAACAAAAACCACCTATTAAAAAATGCTAAGTATTCCTTTTCTGCCATAAGACAATCTTCTCCAAAACAAGCCCTTCATTTTCATACCAAGACAGCTCCATCAGGATACGTAACTGTTCCACTGTGACACCTGAACCACCTCTGTGCTACAGCAAAACATGTTATCTCAGGTTTGTACTTCCCATTCAAGACAGGAACTATTAATCTCACAGGTGCTGATTTTTTTCTAACTCCTCCTCCACTTCCAGTATTTGAGGAACTACTCCAGCCACTAACCTCTAGCCTTCCTGTTAAATGCAAGCCTTTCTGCAGAAATGAGAGACCTGCCAGACACCAGGAAGCCAAGGTTTGTAACTCCGTTTCCCACAGTTAGCCAGCACTTTGCTCAGTGAGTTTTCAACAGATGTGCAAGCACAGTCCAGAGCATGCAGCAAAACCTGGGATTTTGTATCCTGGAGGAAGGTGTGCAGACACTCCTGAGCTGTGGGAAATGTGGCTTTGAACAAGAACAGCAGAGTGCAGCTTTGAAATAAAAACCGTCATGTCACATTTGTGTGTTGTATCTCTTAAACCATGCTACAGAAGGCGGACAACTCACACTGTAAGTCCCCATCTCCAGTCTGGCCAAGCAAATGCAGCCCCTACCCCAAATACAATACTTGGCTATTTTTGCTTTTCTTCCTCATCTAGTGTAAATGTGATAACCTTATTCAAGTGCTTGCTTTAAATGAATGCTCTCTAAGCACATGTTAACTCAGTGCTAGCAGCCTGGTCATTCAATCTTAGTTTTCTGAGAAAAATCAGAACATCTTAGAGAGAACACTTTTATAGCAGTTTTACAGTGCTACACCTGACACAGAAACACCAGGATACACCAGCAGCACAGGGTTACAGGTCTTCATGCCCAGATGAAACTTAGTCTTTATTGAATCCTGAAGCGATTATCAAAGGACACAAACACCTGACCTGTGCGCTTATCCAGAGAAACATTCTACCTTCAAATGGTTAAACTAGCATGCAAAACGAGAAGTTACCTTTCTAATTTCATCCAGCACGGTTTCAAATGATTTCTTATCCATCTTGATCAGTTCATTCAATGCAAATACTTAAACGTAGACGGGGAAAGAAAAAAAAAAAAACAAAACAAACAAAGCAGTCCAAAGATTTAAGAGTCTTCAGCCACCCAGGAAAAAAAAAAAACAAACCACAAAACAAAGCCAACCATATATATATAAAAAAATAATAAAAAGCAGCAGGGTAGGAAACGCAGCCTGGGACCTTTCCAGCCTCTGGGAATTTAGCGCTGACGTCTCTACACTGCTGGACCCAGCGTTAGAGACAAAGGCAGCCTCGCCTTTGCTGCTCGCCGCTACAAGCGGAGACCCGCGCCCGCCTAATGTCCCGGGGCCGTTCTCCCCGGCCGGTCAGAGTCATGAAGAGGCAGCAGCCGCGGCTCCCCGGAACGACCCCGCCGCGCCGCTCCCGTCAGCACGCGGCGCCCCCACACCCCGTAGCTCGCCGCGCCGCCGCCCTTCAGATTCCAGCAGCCACAGACCGAGGCGCTTCAGAAGGGCGGCCGCCGGGGAGCGCGGGACAGCTAGCCGGGAACAACGGCACTCCGCGCCGCCAGTCCTGCCGCTCGCCGTCGCACTCCTATGACATCAGAACGCGGCGCCAAAGGCCCCTGTAGTCGCCCACAACAGTGCCTGCGCGGAAGCAACAGAAGTCCCACAGGAACTCGCTCCTCCTCCAGCCCCCGGGAGTCACTCCGCAAAGCTAAGCGCTCCGGCGGGACACTACCGAGCCCTCTCTGTTATGCCTTCGTGCCGCTGCCGGTCGGTTCGGAGCAGGCGCGGTTTCACTCAGCCCGGAGCTGCGAAAAGCGGCAAAGGAACACGAAGTCCCACATCCGCTCCCCTCGGCCCCTCCCGGAAGGGAGTTACGTGGCTGCCGTGACAACGCGGCCCTCCCCTCCACGGCAGACATGAGGCGGAAGCGCCGGGGCTGTGGCTGGTGATGGCCGGCGCGCTGGTGGCTGTGCTTGCCCTGCTCTGGGGCTCGCAGGTGGGTTGTGGGCTCAGCGAGCGGGCGAGGCGCGGGGTGTTCCGTGACGGCGTCTCTCCCGAAGGCGGTTACCGGGGGAGGGTCCGGAGGAGTGCGCTTGGGGGCGGCGGGGACTGCGGTTCTAGCTCCCGTCGCGCTGGGCGGAGGGTTGGTTCTCTGGTTTTACAGGCCTTGGGCGATATGGTCTAGTGTGTGGTGTCCCTGTTCCTGGCAAGGGGTTGGAACTAAATGATCTTTAGGTCCTTTCCAACCCTAACTACCATTCTGTGATTGATACAGTCCTTCCGAGATAAATGCGTACCTGGGGTGATCTTTTTTTAGGGGCTTTTAAGCAGTAGGTTCTGCTTAAATGAAGGCGAACTTAATGATATCTGGGCAAATACCTTTGCACTTCCTACTGTGTTTTTTTCCGTGCTTCAGTACTCTCGGTTTTCATTCGGGATAGTCTAGTCTTTCTGTAGCTGCTCGTGGTTCTGTGTAACGAGCTTAGCCCTGCTTCTGGCAAGGCGATTAACAGAAAAGTTAAATGTCCCTGGGCCTGCAGGGTTACCACTTGTTAGTTCTATCCCGATCGTTCAGTTTCAGTGCTCTGCTTACAGCTGTGCTTAGCTTCCATTCTTCTACTGGAAAATAGTACAACAAGGAAGAAGATTATTGATTTCCATTATCTTTTAAAATATATACATTGACCCAAGTTTTGCCTTTCCTGGTGTCTTATGCTTTCCCATTTCCAAGGTGTATTTTTCCTTCCTGAGCTGCATATTCCCTTTATTCTGATTTTCTTATTCTCATACCCTTTTCAAGTTGTTACAGATTCTGTTATGTTTGGAGCTGTCTCTATTATTTTCTCTGTTTTGGAGCACGATTTACAGATAGTATTAGCAACATCAATGTAAGAAATTTCAGGGTGTGTTTTTTGCCTTCTAATTCCAGAGCTCCCAAATCCAAAGGTTTTCTTTAGCTAATTTCTGGTTTGTTGAAATAATCTATCTTCTTAATTAAAATTGAACAAATCAATTTATGATGCTTCAGTACACACTTGCTTTCTGCTGCTGGTTATTCTGGTTCCACTGTCATGGAATTTGTCAACTACTTGATATTTATTTTGTATTTTCAGGTTTTAAAAGCATTTGATTATGTCTCTCCTTGGAAGGGACAGCAACAGATGTACAAGTTGGATATAGGCTGGCCTAAAATTCCAGAGTACTTCACTGGCCAAACATTTTGTGTTGCTGTTGACTCTCTTCATGGTTTGGTCTATGTGGGACAAGTGAGTGAGACTATTATATTCCTTTATTTGTTGTTGTAGTGTATTTTTGCCTTTAAAGTTACTGGTTTAGATTAGGTTATATATATGTGTGTGTCTGTGTATATATACGAATAATTATTTTGTCAAAATTAGTGAAAATATAAGAACATATGTTTCTGCTCTATTCATTTTTAAAGCAGTTCTGGCATCACACTTGTTCGTGCTTTTGTAAGCATTAAATTTCTGTGATGTGAATGCGTGATTTAACTTAACTGAGTCACAGTAGCTTCTTAATTGCAAAGTAAAATGTGATTCTGGGGCAGCTGAATCTTCCACTCTTTCAGCCTTTGTCCCATGAAATCAAAACCCCACAGCTCTGTAGCCAGCTACAGTAGGTGCAGTTCAGTTATTTGCTGTACCTAGTTCCATGCTTTGTTATCTCCAGGTCACAGATGAAACATTTTCTCCATGGCAGGTGGTGGGATTTAATTATAAAGCACAGTATGAGTACTTGAGTGCTGTGCTATTAATAAGTACGGTTACAGTTTTTCATGCCTGCGTTACGCTTGTCATATTTTTTAACAAGAACGTAAAAACATGATTCAAAATGAAGACCAGGACAGCTGCAGGAGCTTGGCTGCTCTGAAAACTGGACTCTTGATTCAAGCTGAAATTCTAGAATGAGCGGAAGGATTTGCATGCTAAACTTAAACCCTTCTTCCTCTTTCCTTTTCTAGACGGAAAAAGTGAGATCTAGGCAGACCATCTCAGGAGATTCTTACAATTCGTGAAGCATTGTCAGTAAAAGACTGACAAAGAGGAATTTCAAAACATATGATTACTTGATTAATGTTTTCTTAGTAGACCCTTTTTTTTACTTTTTTTGCCTTTTCAGAGGGGAGACAATGTGCCAAAGGTACTTGTATTCTCAGAGGAAGGCTATTTCCTTTACTCCTGGAATGATACAGTTGAAATGCCCCATGGTATCTTTGTATTGAACACTGCAACAAATAGTTCAGTATGGATCACAGATGTCGGAACAGGTATGCATGGTGGTAGTATGGTGTATTAGCATGGTGGGTAGTCCCCACCTCATGCTAATACTGCAGATACTACTTCAAATATCTCATTTAAGTCTTTCAGTCAATTCTGATGCAGATTGGTGCTTTTCTTGCCATGAACAAACTTCTTAGGTGCTGCACAAAACACTCCGAAGGTTTAGGATTTGTGCTGTATGTCTGCTTAGCTTCTGAAGTTCGTAAACACTACCTTCACCCCTGCCAGGAGAAGTATCAGAGGCAAATTAAATGTTCTGGCTAGATTTATTGTTTGTCTTAGGTCTGGTGACCATAAAACAATGGATGAATATTGTAGCCTATGGGTTTACTAACCCGGAGTCATATTCTCACTATGGAATTTTGTCTGTTTGATTTATTAATATCACTTGTAAGTATCAGGAGATTTTCTTTTTTAATCTTTGTAATCAGTTGTATTGTTTTTGTTTGGTTTTTTTTTAATTCAGGGAAATATGGGCACACTGTGAAGCAGTATAGCCCTTCAGGTAAACTTATGCAGATCTTGGGCACGCCGGGTAATGCTGGTTCAAGTTTGATTCCCCTACAATTTGATCAGCCAGCAGACATCTTTGTAGAAGAAAGTGGAGATATTTATGTTGTGGATGGAGATGGAGGAATGAATAACAGATTGCTCAAACTATCCAACGGTATGGAAAAGTGAATTTCTGCAGTAGTTAACCATTGACAATTTAATTTTAAATAACAGGACTTAAGAATACTTTTAAGTGAAGACCAGGTAGAGCTGTTATTTAACATTAGTTTGAAGACTTTGTTGAATCAGATCCTGTTTTGTTGCTTGTCACTTCAGGAGAAATCTCCTATTCATTAACAACAAAAGGCTGATAAAATGAGTTTGTTCAGTCTTCAAGAGAGAAGGCTAAGGAGGATTTATATTGCTGTCTTCAGGTCTGTAATAGAAGAGAAGAGAAAGCCACACAGTTCTTGGAGATGCATAGTGAAGAATGAGGAACACTAAGCAAACAATACAAGAGGGGTCAGTTCCAGCTTGATTTTTTGAGGGAAAGGCTCACAGTGAGGCTGAGCAGACAGTGAATAGTTTGTCCGGAGATGGTGGGCAGTCTCCACTCTTGGAGGTGCTCAAAACCTGACGAGTAACCTGATCGAACTAGAGTTGGATTTGTTATCAAGGTTACTCCTGCTTTGAGAAGCAGGTTGGACTGGATGATCTTGGATTTGTTATCAAGGCTAGTCCTGCTTTGAGAAGCAGATTGGCCTGGATGAGGCCTGGAGATCTTTCATACTTAAATTATTCTGTGGTTCTAATAAGCTTGCTCATATTCCCCAATTAAATGACCAGCGTTGGTTAGGGCAGTGAGTGAGGAGTCTGCACTTGTCTATGGTTGGAAAAATGTGGAGGAGCTAGTTTTTCCTTTGTACTATCACAAAACAGTTGGTTTCCTAATATCTAGTTTGCAGATTTGGTAAACTGTGAAAATGCAAAACTGACTCAAAACTGTCAGGTAGCAAATGTAAAAAATCAATTTAGTAAGCAAATTAATATCATAATCATCCAACCATTTATACTTTTTTTCCCCTTTAATACAGTATTTAACAGAGCCTTGGACTATGGCTCTTTTATACTAGTAGCTACATATCTGTAACCATAATCCTGAAACCATGAATAATAATCCGGTATTCATTGTAGTAGTTCCAGTATTGCTTGGCTTTATGTGTCAAGAGTACTGTGTTTAAAAAGTCTGAGTTTAGAAATGTCACCTTTTACAAATTAATCAAGGTAGCTTCGCCAGGGAATGACTTCAAGGTGGCTTATTTACTGTTTCCTTACTGTGTTTTGTTTTATGTTTTAATTTGATTTTTCATGGTTCTCACTGTTTAGATTACAGAGAGATATGGATGGCTGGTGCAAATGGGACCGGCATTGGTCAGTTCAAGATTCCTCACAGTGTAACAGTGGATCCTGTTGGACGGGTAAAGAATAAAGAGAGAATTTTTTCATCTTCCAACAGACTTATTTACATGTATTTGAACAAAACAAACTGTATTTCTTTTTTAATTGAGCTGTTGTGATCTGGTTCATTTTGTGGTGGTTACAGTTTTCAGTGTGATGGTGGGCATGACCTGAAGTTTCATACTTCAGGTCTTACTGAAGTAGCTGTCTCCAAGGTTAATACAGGGCTTCTGACCAGTGGTTATATTGTCAATGTCCATGTAACAACAGGCTGTGCTTCCTGCAGTTTCTAACAGGTTGTTATTGTGAGAGTACAGGAGAATTATGTTCAGTAAAAAATACCTGCCCAAGCACTTATGTTTTTTCAGAGGATTTAATTTAATATTTGGAAATTCTGAATAAGCTTACGATGATAGTAAGGCCTTGGCTAGGTTGTGGACATCAGACCTATTCTGTATGCAGCTCAAGGCATTCAAGAGTCTACTTTTGCCAGATGTTAATCTTGGTCTGGCTTTTGCTCTGCTGCTCTTGTAGTCACTCCTTAATCTGTTTTGAGGAAAATTGATTGACTAAAACATCTTATATCATTGGTTTGAGCTAATTCTGTTGATGCTGTCTGAACCAGAATAAGAAGCGTATATAAAAATCACTTCTCTGCCAAAACTGGCAGGGTGGGAGGGAGGAGGAGAGGCACATGGTTGCTTTACATGAAAGGGTAACCATGAGTATGTACATTCAGAGACAGCAGTTGTGATGGGCTCTGATTTTATTGCCAGCATAGTGTTGATCTTCCCCTGTTAAAAATAGTTAAGCCCTAAGAAATCTAAGGGAATGCTGCAGTAATGTGTCTCTTTACAATTGTGATGAAAGATCTCAGATGAACTTAGTTATTGCTCCCTTGTAATGAATTTTATGTATCAGACTGATGGGCTGTCAACAGCTAAAACTTCAATGATTGTAGTACAAGAGATGCCTTCACGGAACAGTGTAGTGGTATTGCTAGCTTGCATTGCTTGTGAACTCAGCATAGGGTGGGACAGAGACAAGCTCTACAAAACTGACAAGACAAAACATGCTGAAAATGCTCTTGGTGTTTAAGTTGTTTGATATTTAGAGTAGTATTAGGCATATCAAGAGTGTTTCCATTGTAAGCCTGGGTCATTGACATGAGACTACTTTTGAAAAACAGATTGTTAGCAAGTGACAGATCAGTATCTTGAGAATTAAATAGTTAATATGTCCTTGCTGTGGAGTGGGAATCCTGCTAAACATACCCATATCACAGCCACAAAAAAGAGAAGGCATTGATTTCTCTGTTAAAGTAGTATAAAATAATTTGCGTATGTTAACTATTTGGTGGTTTTGCTTTATATCTGGAAGTCAGATTTACTTATGTTCCTCCCTATTTAAAGCTACATTCTTCCAAGGTGTACCTCTTTTTTACCACAGGATACTTTGCTCATGTAAGAAAGTAACACATTTTATTTGTTCTATTTGTGAACAGCCATTATTTTTGTTCTTAACAGGTATGGGTTGCAGACAGAGAGAACAAAAGAATCCAAGTTTTTGACAAGGTCACAGGGGAATGGCTTGGGTCTTGGAGCAGCTGTTTTGCAGAAGACGGACCCTATTCTGTCAGGTATTGTTGAACAGTTCTTTTGGAAGTATGCAATTACATAAATAAGCTGTATTCTTAATGAATTAGAATGTTAATATTTAATGCCTGATGCCAAGAAATAACCAGTTTAACTGTAGAGTACTGGATCATAAGATACTGCACAGTAGTATCTTGACCAGGAAATCCATGGACCCGTGGATTTGAGTGCAGGGCTGGGAGCTTAATTTTAAAGTTGTAGTGTGATGTTGAGCTTGCTGTTGCAGCTTTTACAGGAGGAGGGATTGTCTTAAATAGGCTTATTGTAGTATAATGTGTCTCAAGGAGCAGCAATGTAAAGAGCAAGGCTTACAAGTTAATTCTCAGTGTTTCATTGCATTTAGTCTCTTGTAGCCTTCAAAAAGTTGACTGTTCAGGAGGTTTTGTTTGTTTAAAAGTGCATGGCTGTGTTAACATGAGATGTCATGTGGAGTTTATAGCTCAAAATACATTTGTCTTTCACAGATTTACTGCCGATTACAAATACCTAATTGTTGCTCAGCTGAATATCAACCGGTTAGCAATCTTGGCAGCACCACTGGTTGGCTCTATTGGGGACTGTGTTATGATCCAAACAATTCAGCTGGCAGATGAAACCAAACCACACCTTGTAGACGTAGACATGAAGAGTGGAGTAGTCTATGTTGCAGAGATTGGAGCCCAGCAAGTACAAAGATATATACCCTTAAGCTGATGGTTTCCCACAACTGCCACGGCACAAGTTGTGTGATACGTAAGACCTATAACCACATTTCCTTGAGTTTTCTATAGCTTGTGTTTCCTCAGACCAGCACAGAATATTGTGCTCCTGGAACTCCAGAGATAAGAATCTGTCCTAACTGTTCTTCAGTCCTGGAGAAATACTTGGTCTTGAGCTGTTATTCGTTTTAGCAATGCTGTGGTGGCTTTTGCTTTTGTTGTTGCCAATTGTAAGATGACTTAGATAAGCATCTTCATTTTATTATATGAAACTTTACGAACACAGCTGCTGTTCTTAAATGTATAGGGTCATCCTGAGGCTCCTGTACATAGCCTGCTTGTGTTTGTTGTTAAATGAAGGTCAGAACTGTCTGAAAGAAGTGTATAAATGTTTTCCTGGGAGGTAAGCACCTCAGTTTATTGTTTCTTTACTTTTTTTTGTTTTGCTTGTTTGTTTGTTTGTTTTTAAATAATTGTGCTGATACTGTCCAGCACTGAGTATAGGGATGCATTATGGTGTTGAGTAAGATGCTGCTGGATAGTGGTGTCAGTGCTGATACTGGCATCTGCCTTAAGTGCTTAATGGCGTAAGCATTGAAATCTAAACTTTCACCTCTAGCTAAAGTGGTAAAGTCTGTAATAAGCTTAAGTTAAAGTGATATGCGGCACTTCAAACTAAATTAAAACTATGTGCGCAGCAGCCAAATACTGATTCTTAACTAAATCAATTCTTAACCTGATTTGATTTATATCAGCATGAGTTTTCTGTTCTGTGAGATTTCGTAGTGGAACGTATTGGAGTTCAACTCATTTAAGTTCCTCAAGATAGACAAATTGCAATTTACTGGGAGAACTTTAATCAGCATTAGGAAGACACATGATATAACCCCCAATTTCATTGAAGCTCTGTCAGTTAACAGTGGCACATCTGTTTTGATTTGGGGATTTTCAACTGATTTATATCCAGAACTTTATCAACTCCATTAATGTCTACAGTTAAGTTTCTTACACTACATCCTAGCAGATGTCTCTAAGCTCTGTCCTAAAAAATGCTGTCTCTTTCCATTCCCAGTCCAGAGTGGTTCTATTCTCTTTACATGTTGCTGCAAGGTTTTAAGTTAGTTCCTTTTATATCACAGAGGGAACTGGGTATAGGAAAATGGGATGGGGAAAATAGCATGGCAGAAATGAGATGATGAATAACTGATTACCTCTGTAAAGCTATAGACTCACATTCCATATCTGCTAGCTCTTCAAAGTATTTGGGAGGGATTTTTGCTGTTTCCACACACATTTATTCTACAGTGTGGACTATTTTAATCCTAATTACCAGCGAAGAGAGGCCAATTCCTTATCTACTTCCTTAGAAACGGAATATGGAAAATAGAATTATTCTGATGGGAAATACCTGCTTCCATGAACATTATCAAAAGCAAGTGCTTCTTAATTTGGCACATTTCAACTTATGATCACAAATCTGTGGGTCAGCAGATGGAAAATCTGTCCAGAAAAGTCAGATTCCTATTTTCTGTGGAAACTCAGCTGTGGAGCCTAATGGCCTGATTTCAGTACTCTTGGAGATTAGTGCACTAAATGAGAATTCTTTATTGTTGGTTGCATCCACAATACCAAAAGCAGATCTTATCTGGTTGCCCTCATCCAGGTCTGAGAACCAGAACTCCAGGGTTCTACACTAGCAAATTATGGTCCATCATTCACATGGTCTTGAATGGGAGCTAGTAAGCAATATTTATTAGCTGAAAAAGTGGCAGTACTTCCTCTAGACCTAGGTGCATAAATCCACATTGCTTTGCAGTGTGTTGTGTGAATTTTCTAACTAGCTCAGGGATCTCTGCTTTGTGTGCAATGTAGCTATTTCTCACCTACACAAGGTGGGTTTATTTTTTAAAATACTGCTGTGATATCATTAACTCTATTTTAACATCTCCAGGTGGTGTAAGGGGTCCAGGCACATCCATCCTTCCTCACCACATCCTCTCCTTATTTATTTTTCCTTCATCACATCCATTAGAAACAGAACTCGAAGCTCTGTGGGAACATGCTTCTGTGTTCAGTAAAGGAGTAGTGTACTTTTGGATGTTGACGAATAAGTTACTCATACAAGTTTGTCTGCTGCATGGAACTGCTCCCAAGTCTATTTTTACAAGGGTTTTTGCAACCCCTAGAAATGAGGAGCATTCATACAGTTCTGTCTGGCTTTACCAAAATAGGCCCTGGTGCCAAAATGTGCCTTGCCTATATGAATTTGGGTATCTGTGATAAGAAGGGATGCTCATTATTAACTGGTATGAGATGCTTAGACTTCTTTTACCTCTGTGTCTATGACCAGAAAATGATTGATTTGTGCACCAACTTGCTAATTCTCTAAAGGTTTTCTTATGTATCATCTTAAAACTGGTTTCTGAAAAATTGCATAATAGGATAATTTGATAAAATAAATTGAGAATTTCCCATTATGAAAGGCTTGGGTGATTTATTTCTGTACTCACAGCAACATTTTCCATTGCAGTGGATTATTTTTTAAAATACTGGATCATCAGCACTTTAATAAGGTATGTAATAGTTTCTGATACCAACATTCAAATGTAATCTAAAATTCCATGTTATCTTTATACGTTACTTTTTCTGTGGCCCATCTCCTCTGCTAACTTACGTATCAAAAAAGACAGATAAATTTCATCTAGATGTTTTTCTCTGAGCAATTAGTAAAATGGGATGATGAGTTATATAATGCCAAGTATAAAGAAATACTTGAACTGTACACTCTTTTGACACTAACAGGGAAATTAAAAACACACTAACAAAATACTTCTTAATACAGAATAAGGTTTTATTTCCAGAAAAGATTTATTGAGCAGTCTGTTTAGTTTTTAGATCAAAAGTGACTTCTCTATGGGTTAGAAATACTTGCACAAGAAGAAAAATAACATAGTACAGTATACAGTGCGCAGGTGTATCTGTGGGTCTGCTTGTTACTGTACGTTCACTGCCCTAAAGGGGTTATTAACCTTTTTGAAGCCTGAAGTAGTTATCTTAGTTGATACTTTCTTAACAATATGTAACCTGAGAAGCCTTCACAAGTGATCTATCCCCAAGAAGTGTTTGCAGTCACTGAAGTTGCTTGTACGAAACATAAGAGGGCACCAAATCCCTTCCAATGCTTGGCATACTCGATGCGACAATATACTAGCAAAGGTAAACAGCTGGTAATTTCTGTACAGTTGGAGTAAGTCAGCAAAGATAATGAATATTCCAGACTTCCTTTCTGTTTTCAAACTGGACTGATTTAAACATAAGCAGGTAATTGTATTATAGGCATGTTGATTTATTACTGCTGGATTTATGCCCATCTTTTATTTATTTCCATTGTTTTTACTAGGAAAAAAAAAATCAGTAATTTAGTGTCCAGAGACAACTAGGTATGGTGAATTGATTCTTCTAGTCCTTATGTTATTGATTCCAATGGAATTACTCCTGATATCTTGCTTTGGAAGCGTAATAATTTATAATAGTATAACTGTATCAGCATAATTATACCAAGAAAGCAATGCCAATGTATTTCCCTACAGAGGTGATCCTGAGTGAGATTAGAGCTAAGGTTACTGGGCCTCATTCACCAATTTTATCCTACGCCTCCTTTCTTGGCATTTGTCTACAAATCTAGCTCCAATTTTGTATTATTAGTCTATTCTACTTTGGAGGGGGAGGGGGAATTGGATCTGCAAAAATTTGCCAACAGTTGCCATAAAAATATTTTGAACGTGACATTTTCCTTAGGTAAGTGATTCGAAATATTTGAGTCTTTCAGTGTTCATAAAACATCAAAGTTGTGTTGCTTATGTGCAATTTTGAAGTAGGAGCATATTAATATATGCACACAGGATGATTTGTTACTGCATTGAAGCCAAAGTAAAATTGATAGAAATGAGATCTTTCATAGACTTTATCATAAAATTATGTTTTGAGGTGGAGGAAACCAAATACAGTTGTGTAACTGGATCTGCAAAACAGAAGTAAAAACTTTACCCAGTTATATCAGAAATAAGCCTATTAATTCTGTCTGAGCTATGATGGGATCTTAATTTGTTTGTAAAAGACTTAAGAAATCTCTTGAATAACTAAGGTCTATATTTTTTAATCCTTCCTGGTAGTCAATAAACATCATTATAAAGGGAAGACTTTACTTTTAGTCTGGATTCATTTGTCTTCAGCCTCATGTTTTCTGTTTTCACGTAGCTTAGAGACTGACTATGGAATTATTTTTTTTTCTTATCCCCATGAAGTCATCTACAGATGATGACTGAGTCATCTCTTGCTCCACATCTTGTTTAAAGTATAGATCAGAAAACTTGACTTGCAGTGGAAAACTGGTGAGACTTTAATTTCAAAATGTTTTCTTAGCACTTTTTATTAAAAACAAGCAAATCCAAAAGAATATTTACTGTGTGATAGGAAGTCTGGATACTGGAACTGTCAGCACTATCAGGGGACTGGAGCACTTCCTGTATGAAGATAGGCTGAGAAAGTTGGGGCTGTTCAGCCTGGAGAAGAGAAGGCT
>WYDI02042571.1:0-12674 GCA_009867235.2 Psittacus erithacus
CCCAGAGAAGCTGTGGCTGCCCCATCCCTGGCAGTGTTCAAGGCCAGGTTGGACACAGGGGCTTGGAGCAACCTGGTTGAGTGGAAGGTGTCCCTGCCTGTGGCAGGGGGTTGGAGGTAGATGAACTTGAAGGTCCCTTCCAACACAAACCAGTCTGGGATTCTGTGCTTTTAACCTCACTGAAATCCAAATTCTCTTTGCCAGCCAAAGAAAACAGTACTTGATATCAAACTTGATTTTTTCTGTGTGATTCAACATGAGGAAACAAAATAGTTTGTTTCAGTAACACTGGGAATGTCATTTCAACTGAAAATGTCACACCAAAAAGCTTCAGCATTTCCATGTCAAGTTTCTTCATTTTTTCTCTTTCCACTATGAAAATTAATATTATAGCCTTTTTCCTGGCTTCTGGGATTTTGCATAGTGTGGAAATTCAGATTTGTGACAGGGATAATAATAATTTCTTCCTATAATTACTTTTTTCTGCCTTCTGTTTGGATTGTGTTCTCTCTGGGACAAAAGCTCTCTCTTATTAGATTAATTGATTGCAGATAATAAAATAACTTCATGTGAACTTGTTCTACTGATGTTTGCCTGTCATGCACTGTCTACATGCAAAATAAAAATAGCTTTATAAATGTGAATTTTAAAATATTTTTCACATATGAAGGAACTCCTGAAAAGCTTGTAAAGTATATGAAGAGTTACTTCGGAGGAAATCTTCCATTAAATGATTTATAAATCTTCTACAGTTTCTATGTCATTTTTGGAAATTCCTTGTAAATGAATTTATAACTACAGTCTAAAAGTGATTCCCAATCTATTTCCACATTAGCTGGGGGATATTAATTCACATATATTGCAAAATAGTGCCAAAGCAGTAAAGAAAAACAAAACTCTCTCTTCCAAATCAGGTATTTGGGCAGGCTTCCAATAGGCATTTGAATATTTGGATAGCCATCTGAAGCAAACCTTTCCTGATGTTTTTGCCTCATTAATGACAGTCTAGAAATGGGAGCAATTTCTGTTACCTACAGAAAATATTTCCATTATTTTTATATGTTTTTCCCAACTATTTGGCAACACTATAAATTTTGAAGAAGCTGAAACAGGAGAAATAGATATGAATTACATCCAAATTTTGCCCCTAGTTTATCTTGGAAGTGTATGTCATGTAGGCATACAAATGTATATACCTGTATGCTTATATATATGTAAATATACCTATGTGCACATACATATATATATAAATGTATACATACACATACTCATTTATACTGGCAAATAGTGCAATTTCTTTTCAAACATAGAATTCTTCCCTGTCATAGGATGTGGTCACCACCTTAACCAGCACCTAAATCTGAATGAAAGATTCACTTCTTACACAGGTTTTTTTGAACCCCACCAGCCTCCAGATCTAAACTAGAATGGGTTGTAGCCCTGTCTGCAGTCTGGCAGCCACTCTGTAGGC
Source organism: Psittacus erithacus (assembly GCA_009867235.2). Taxonomy (NCBI): domain Eukaryota; kingdom Metazoa; phylum Chordata; class Aves; order Psittaciformes; family Psittacidae; genus Psittacus; species Psittacus erithacus. The sequence goes on from WYDI02042571.1 coordinate 1,472, forward strand.
TATGTGTAACAAGCTGGTGATGCCAGACCTCTTTCTTGCAGACAGATGCACACCTTCCACTGGCATTCATGGCTGGCATCAGTCCGCAGCCACAACAGACAGGTCAATCACTGAACTAGCATGAAGAGTGAGATATTCTCCGAGCCATACAGGCACGCTCTCACAATTTGCTGCACTAAGGGAGAGAGTAAGAAAGGGTGAGATGTCTTGGTGACATACGAACATAGAGCGTATCACTATGGAGTTTACAGGAGGTTTACAGTTGGCTGCAGGACTATGTTTCCTTCCACCTACAGTCATTTTACATGACAAAGAGCTGTAAATTACTGCAAACTCCAGGCTATTCATCTAGCTGATGGATTAAGTTTATCCCACTTCTCTAATTCCTGTTTTGGTTTTCAGATCATCACATATCTGCCTCAGTGATAACCATCAACAGACTGATGGAGGATACAGCAGGGCTTTGCAATAGTGTGCATTTGCTTTCTGGCTTCCCAGTGCAAGTTTTCATGACCTCATTTCCTGATGGCAATGTTTTTTTTCCAACAACTGATTTCCAGGCTGTGCAGGGTTGTCAAGAACTAGCCATGAATCCTTATACACATGAAAATAAAATACGTCACCTGAGATTATGCACTGTGATTGTGTAAATGTATTTTGAGAGATTGAGGCTCATTAATTCAGGGACAGCACAGTGTTCTGAAGACACTACTAGTGAGTAAGGGTGTTGTATAGTATAGGTAAAGATGATCAGAGGACTCAAAGATCTCAAAACTTTTGCTCCTTTAATCTAGGATGAAAAAGAAGTAGCCCATGCATTTAATCCAATCCAGGGAAACCCTGAAAAGGCTGAGCATGCCCCTGCACACACGTTTTTTCTCAGGGGAGACAGTAAGAATGAACAACCACAGCAAGTTAATCCTGTGAATAAACTAGAAAGCTCTACACTGTGAAGCAAAGCCAAGATAATACTCCATATGGAATAAAAAGATAAAAAAAATTGACAGGACATTCAATGTTAGATGGAAAGTGAGAAGGAATTCCCTTACTGCTGACTAGCACAATTAGATCAGAAGATTACTGCACTCCAAAAAAGTGAGAAGAATGCTTTCAAAAGGCAGCTATCAGGTGTCTTTCAGATAAAACAAAAAGCCAGGAGAATGGATTTCATTTTCAGATAGAAAATGCTAACTGTGTTAACTTACTGGGGAGCCCGGAGCAGGGCTGCACTATGATAGATTGAAGCTAACAGAGGCAGAATTGAGAGAAGCCTGAACATAAACACATAAATCAGGGATTACATCAAGCTGAGATCATGATAAATATGTTCTGAAAATTTCTACTGGGCAAAGTTAAGTTTGAGATTTAGGGGCCTTGTAATGGAACAGAATTAAAAGACAGCAGTATCAAAACCTAGCTGTATCCTGGGGTGTGGGCAAAGTGTCTGGCTTTTTAATTACTTCTGCTGAAGCACTGTCACCACACAGAGTGCACAAAGGTGTGCTTGTCCTCAGTGTAGGTACATACAGATGTGTCTTTTCAGAGAAGAGATGTGCTATATGAAAGTCAAAATAAAGCAGGGTATCTTCCAGTACAGCTGAACCTTAACATGGTTGCACAGGCATATTGAATGGGAGACTGCTGCTCAGCTGTATGATCACTTCTTACTTTGTGCTGAGAAATTAAAATGACACGGTCAATACAAGTAATAAGCAAAAACATCTTCCTCCGGTGTGATACAAAGATATCTAATGTTAATTTGATAACTAGCTCATAGCCTCCTCTGTCTCTATTCAAAGCAGCTTCCCAGGCAGTAATAATTTGGTCATACAGAGAGGCAAGAGGAAAATACAGAGAGAAAAAATAATTCCCAAAGCCCCTTCAGCAGCTGTCCTTCTTGGCTTAGAGAGGATCATAGAGAGTGGAGAACACAACAGACATGTACATGGAGGTGATGTTTCTCATAAGGTTTTAGAGGTCTGCGGGAATCTTTAACATTTTTTCTTTTGCTGTACCTTCACCTAAAAATAGATTTAAGTTTTTAAAAGGCAATGAAAATTTAGATAGACAAAACATTTTTCTAATTTTACCAGTACCATACACTAAGTCTGCAGGAATTTTTGACACCAACAGAGAGGGGTTTGGAGCTCTTCCAGCACAGAGGGCTTTAAATTAGCCCTGTGATAGAAGGGGTCTAGAGATAACAATACTTTGGGGTATTTCTTTGAAGTAAATTCTTAATAGTTTAGTCATTTTTAATTTGATTGGATTAATAGCATCCTGAAGGGGATACTCCCAGCAACACCTCTGGCTGCAAGGAGAAGGTAGTGAAGCCACCATGCAAGTTCAGTGCTAGCAAGAGAAAGACTTCTTCACAACTCATGCCTTCACGATGATGGGTGCCAGCTTTGCTTCAGCTTTGATGTGGTTTAGAAGGGCCTGGAAATGCACCCCAGATGCTATCTTTTCTTTCTCATTGCTATTTCCAAATTGAAATGGCTGCCATTAACATATCATTTTGTCACAGAATTTAATAGAAAAAGAGCGCTGGAAAAGACAAGTGGTCTGTGGTGAAGCACAGGAACATTTTCACAAATACACACACATCTATGCCACTCCTTCAGTTTATATGGACAGTCAATGAAACCAGTCAGTGAAAAGTACATTAAGAGGGATGGAACAGATGGAGAACACTAGATAGATCATCTGGCAAAATTCCCAGTGTGGGATTGCTCCCTTAGGTTCATTTGCTAACATTTTATCCAGTGTTGTATGAGTCAATGGGAAAACAGAACAAAAGATACAAATAAAAACAAACAAAAGACAAACAAAAAAAATCAAAAAGGAAAGGCTAGAAAAACTAACAGAACAGTAACAGCCAAAGCCAATCTTTTGGAAATGATTCAAAACCATCAATGATTCTATATTAGATAGGAAAGTTTCAACATTTTCTTTTGTCATTTCAGCCAAAACATGTCTTTTAATGGATATTGACTCCATTTTAAATGTTGCATTCATTGATGTTTATTTAATGAAGATAGATCTAGTCAGAGTGGAAAAATAAATATCTTCCATCATGACTGATTCCTCAAATTTCCCCCTGTTTAAAATATCAGGACAAAATTGAAGCTCAAAACTAAAAATGTTGGCATTCCACAATGAAAAAAAAGAATCTTTGTCATGCCAGTGGACATAAGAATGCAATTAATTTCAATACATGGGTCTTCTTTAGAAAGAGATTGAATGTACTTCACTGTCTTTATTGACAGGAGTGGAAACCTTCAACTTCAGTGAATATGACTGAAGTTAGAAAAGGCAAGTTCCAGCCTTTGTTTCAGTTCAGTTTAAGCTGCGTAATGGACTGAAAAGCCAGGAACAGTCCAATGCCTGTAAGAATTTCAGGAAAGTGCAACATATAAGAAATAACCCTTCTGGACCCCTTTCATGCATACAAATCCTAAACTACCCTGTAAAGTTGGACTAATTAGCTGCTGCCATAAGTTATGAGAGGCCTTTCTGGACTTCATAAAGTATCAGTACATTAAAAGCCATGATTTTTCTTTTTTTTTTTTTTTTTTTTTTTTTTTTATTAGTCATGATCACTTCTAATGCTTTACTCATAACTTTATTAGCAGGGTAAAATGTGGCTAATGTGTTAATAGGGCATGGGAGTAGATAAAATACTCAAGCATGTCATAAGCTCTTTGAGGACAAGAAACAAATTTCTATAATTCTGTGTTTGTTTAAGCTCTATTCCATTCATCCACCTTTTAGAAAAGACTGGGAGCAAGTTCAGGCTGCAGAAGCAGATGTCTACATGCCAGGCCAGTAGCAGGTGGGGGCTGCAGAAAACTTAGTATTCTGCTTCTGCCCAGGCACCAGCCTGTCCCTAAACAACCCGTTCAGGTAATTTTGCTGTTTCCAAGCTCTATGACCTACTTCTGGGACGGAGGTGACATTGACAGCTCCAAACCAGGGCATTCAGTAAACACCAGGCTCGGTAGTGAGTCAGGGATGAGCAAGGCTTCCTGCACAGCTCGTTGTGCAGGGGTAACATAGCATTAATCCTCCACACAACTCAATTTTAAGCCATTTCATTGTGCTTTAACCTTTTTAAGGCAAAGATGTGTGCAATCATCATCACATGGCATGAATATTGAGGTCAGATTGAATCTCCTGCAGTTAGAGTAGGAGTTCTCTTGCTCAGTGCTCACCTACTTTTCCAGATCTGATTACAGCAATTAACAGAAAAGCCACAGCTCTTACAGACAGGTTCCTGCATTAGCTTCTTAAGAAAGCAGGCTGCAAACGTGCTCTACCCCATCAATTATAATTAGCCATCTCTTCTTTTCCAGTGGTTTATACAAAGTGGGATTTGTTAGAACGCTGATTTGTAGTGTTAATTACAAAGTTAATTTTACTTGAGCAGACTTCTATGCCACGGGCACTAAATGTGAATTATTATTATTTTTCCAGCCCTGTAACTGAAATCAAATATTTTGTGAAATTTTGCTCTACCACGCATTACATTCTCTTGTCAACAATGAAATCTATTTGGGAATTTGAGCTGGGGTTTGCTTTACTTTCCAGAACATCTGCATCTGCTTATGTCAGACTGACAGCTCTCAAAGGCAGGTATCCTGGTTAGGATTATCTAGCAAAACCTTCAATTTGTATTGATTCATACTGGTTCAGTATAGACTCTCTAATGTTTTGGGATTTATTTTTCCCAAGCTAAATTTATATTTTCCACCATGGAGTTTATAATCATCAGCAATGCACTGGCCGAATTAGTCTTATTTAACAGACAACCACAGTGTACCCCACACAGAGGGTAGGTAATATTGTATCCCTGTGATGTCTGTCATAACTGGATTTCAGAGTACTCTAGTAAATTAAAGGATATTGAAGAAGGTAATTTAAGTGAAAAAAAAGACTTTGGGCTTTCCTAAAGGATGGGCTTTGGGATGCTTGAAGTGAGTCATGCCATCACTGAAACCTAGGTCATGATTTTAACATGAAACAGTCACTGGACTAATCCAGTATGGATCAGCTGTTTGGACTCCCTGTTCCTCAACAGAGAATTTTGAAAAAGTGTGGGGAAAACACACATCAAAAGAAAAGAAATACAAATGATCCTTAGATTTATAACAGAGGATTCTTTGTGTGTTTTTTTGAATGCTGGAGTTGGAGTGTTGCACTAATTACATTTCTTGCATAGACCTGCAACCCCAACTGCAGTTTTTCTTTTCCAGCCAAATTATTTTCTTTTCCAAATTTCCATCGTTCTTCAAGCACCCCCCTAATCAAACAAAACAACAGCAACATCAACAAAATATTTTACACTTGTTCTGTCTCCAAATGCAAATGTTGCATTTTCAAAAGGCACAGACATTAAAATGACTAGTTGGATATCCAGTTTTGTGTCAAATTTTGTATCAAATGACTTGGACAGGAGACTTTTGATAAAACTAGGCTGTTGCTAACTGTGCAGTAATTAAACTTGCAGGGGTTCGAAATCTTAGTTCAGTTTATTGTCATCAGTTATCTCAACAGGTATAGGTATATCAATAGGTAGGTCAATAGGTAGATCAACCCAGACAGCCCTAACTGCATCCAATTATTTTATTTAGTCCCTGAAACATTTAGATATGAACAAGCTCCAGTCTAAAAGCTGCACACACAGCCATTAAAGAGACAACATTTTGTATTTCTATTTCGTAACTGGCTTCTGTACTACAATGTCTCGGTGATGCCCATCTCAGTGTGTGTTGAGAAGACCTTCAGCAGCCTAGGTTCATTGGTAAAGATACCTAGGCTGTGATTATTCTAGGAGCTCTTAGTGAAATAATCCCTTAAAGCAGAGATTGAATTTCTCCAGTCAGTGGTTAGGAAGAGGAAAATGTTTACTGGAGTCCTCCAGTTGGAGATCTCTCTGCCAAAGGCTGTGCATTTGAATAAGGAAAGTAGAATCACAGAATGGTTTGGATTATAAGGGACTTTAAAGCTCAGCCAGTTCCAACCCACTGCCATGGGCAGGGACACCTTCCACTAGATCAGGCTGCTCCAAGCCCTGTTCAACCTGGCCTTGAACACTACCAGGGATGGGGCAGCCACAGCTTCTCTGGGCAACCTGCTTCAGTGTGTCAGGTATCCATAAAGTGAAGGTAAAAATGTGTTCCACTTCTACTTCCTAAGGGTGCGGATTGCATGCTTTGAAGCAGAGAACAGTCTTCCAGCCTTGCTGGTAACCTCCATAGGGCTTTTAGAAATTCCTTACCAATGTACATGCATAGATAGTGCCCTTCCTTCAGCCCTCTTTGCATTTCAGGTATGAATGATGGAAGTTTCTACCATTACTCATACAAAGTACTCCTTAAATTGGCTTTTCCTTCAGAAGTCAGACAGTTCCCAGTTAAACAAAAGATCTGAGCAGCTTATAGCTTCAGCTACCACCATTTTATACAATGGAATGCCAATTTTTCATAAAATGATTTGCAGTTAGTCAGTGCTGAGCCGTATTGATTTCTCTCTGCATCCTTTGCTTGCTTGGTTGCTTCTATAATAATAAATGCATAATGTATGTTAAACAGTCTTAGCTGATGTTGAAGTTTCATTTTTTCATATTCACTGATAAAGTGCTTACAGTTTGTCTATGGCAACCAAGTAAAAACTCCGTATGTCCAGCTAGTTAAGTTTTGCTGTAGTGTCTTTTAAACAATTTCATGTTTATTTACAGATAAGAAATCAAGATGACACTCCCTACCCCCTAGAACTGAGAGGAAGAGAAGCCTTTCCTGAGAGATTTCTGCGTAGTTGGAGAAAAGGTTAGAGTTGCATCAAATTTTTGCTGTATTTTGTTTCATTGTTTCCTTTACTGTCTCATTTCACACCACCAGGTAAAATGTCTAAAGTTACAAAATAAAACCAAACAAAACTCCAGACTTCTCTGTAGAACTGTATTTTGGTGAAAAGAACAGAACAGAAGGGAATTCTTTTATATGTGCTGTTTCCTTTGTAAGTAATCATATTCCAGTGAAAGAGAGATGTATCAACACATACCCAAACAGTTAACAGCTCTCTGCAGAAGTGATTTGTAATTGGAATTCAGGTTGGATGGAGGAAATAACACAGCTACTATCTTTGCTTAACACTGAAGACTTTACTTAGATACATTTGTTTAGAAGCTGGTTTCCATAGGCTTTATATGTACTCAATAAAAAAAAATAAAAGAAAAAGAAACCAACCCACAGTGCAATTCAGAGACCTTATATTGGTCTTTTGCTACCCTTTGTATATCTGTGATGCTTATGGTTACTAGACATCTTAACACAAACACATGAATTGGATGCATAGGATTAAATGCCGTAAATTTTCATCATACTTCTTAAATAGGATTATAACATCAAATGCATCAGTTGATTATCATATGATTTCAGAAGTTATATAATGGCCTAAGATATGCTAGGTATTGTACCGAAAGATGTCCCTTATGAAGATTTATGAGGCCAAAGGCCAAATGTAAGTGACTTCAGCCACTGGAAAACATGTGAATTGCTTTGATTTGTAAGCTTTGTAAATGGACAAAGCCAAAGAATATGTAATTTATACTTAAGTGATGTATCAAAAGGGCGCTTTGAACATGGGTCTAATAGCTAATGATGATAAAGAATTCAGGGAAATGTTCCCATCATCAGGGAGATTTAATAGATTTCACTCAGTCCTCTTTCTCATCTCCTGTAAAACTCATTTACTAAAGGCTTTCTGTGTGAAATTGCTTGTTTTCTAAATAATAGGGATACAAGATCAAACTATCCCATATGATATAACATTGAAGCATGAAATAATGTACCCCAAAATGAAAAACAACAGTAAAATTTATTAATAACACTTTTTCAATATTCACAGAAAAGCCTTAAATAAATGGATTTATTGAAACTTTGCAAGTGAGTAAAACGTATCTAGGTAACAAAAATAAAGCTAGGCTTATATGTTTTTACAAATATAATGCAATGGCTTTCTGAGATTTGGCACACAACAGCTCATGGGTCTGAGTTTTGCTCTGAATTGCAGACTTCTGTGGTCTCAAACTTTCAAAGCAGCAAAACCCAAATACAACCTGACCACACACTGAAACTCACAATTTTTTTGTATTTATGGCTTTGATTTATTGAGGCAGCTACATTGACACTACTGCATCAATTTTCCCAAGTTAGTACTTAATCCCTAAGGTATGCGGTCCCATATTGCTTACTCTGCTCTCCATTCCTCCATTTTCTTCCTACTAATCCTTCAAACTAGAACAGAGCCCTCTCCATAGCTGAAAACTAGAAGCTCATAGCAGCTGACATAGCCATAAAAGGCATATGAATTTTATGAAAACCTACAGTAAACTGAGCTGAACTTAGAGATCCTGTCAATCAGCTATTACTTATGGAAATGTACAATACTTTACATTCAATGCTATACATATTTTGCTTGTTGTTGGTCCAACATGTCATGCATCAAGTAAACTTAGATGGGATTCAATCCCAGATTAAGAATTCTTCCTGTAAATATTTGTCCCAAGATTGCATGGAGGTTTAGAATCCAAGCCCACATAGTTGCCCACACATAGGTCCTTAGTGTCACTTCAGACAACTTACAGTACCCCACATATCCACATGACTCTAGCAGATGGGTCTTGTCATCTATGAGGGAGCAACACTATTCTGGACAATTGGCTGGAGGCAGGCTATATAATAATTAGGCTACAGTAATTAGGCTACACTAAAGTGTTTACTATGGAAATGTGTGAGCAGTAAAATTCTTCCCACTGTCAAAGCAGGCGCAAAAATTGGTTTGGGGTTCAGCTGTTCTGCCATGAAGGATTTTCTGTAGATGCTCAATTGCTTTCAGTTCAAACTTCCATGGACTGGGGACTCAAAGCATTTAGCACAACAGAGGTTACTAGCGTCATTTTTGATGTATAAATTGCTGCCTTCCTGGAAAGGTAGGACTTATATGGGGCTATTTGCCTGAATTAGATACCTCTGACATGCCTTTTCAAATTGCATTACTTGCCCATATTAAAGCCATTTAATCAAGTCCTGGGTCTGTTTGGTGACTATAATAGCAACTTGGAAACCAAGCACAAATGAAGAACATTGAATAAAGTTGTCTTAATCTGGAACCATTTTCATCCCCAATACCCACATAAGCAGGACATTCTTACATTTGTTCTGTTTTATATGCTCATCTGCATCAAGAAGGCCATTGGATATTCTCCAAGAGTTAGAAAACATAACCCATACTAAGAAGTCTTAGTGTCTACACTATTAATGTACTGGTAGCTTACCTGTCAGTTACTTTGGGAAGAGTAGGTGCTTAGGCAGATGAATGAAAGGATAAACAGAGACTCATCCAGCAATCTCATGAGCTGCCATTTGTTTGCATTCTTCTATGTTTTATGGCTGTTGACCTGCCTGTATCCAATGAATTCATTCGGGTTTTTTGCAACACATTCGGGGAGAAACCTTTCCCATTGACTCCTCTGGTTATGTTTCACACCAGGGACAACTGTCTATTCACTGCCCTTTGACAGCCTCAGGGACAGATGGGTTCTTGGTGTTCCCTTTTCACTAGCAAAGTTACATGGCTCCTTCCCCTGAAAATGCTCTTTTGATCCCCACCAGGTGTTTGATTGACCTTTAATAAGACAACCTAACATATACCACCTGGGACAGCCTGAAAGCTAAGTCACCTCTACCCAGAGAACATCTGTGATTGCAACAGCGTGATCACCTTTCATAGCTTAATAAGATTTTCAATTATTTTTCATAATGAGAAATCCTGCTTGGCAAAGAAGTGCTCTACACAGCTGTGCAGGTTCCTTGTGCAAAAAACACCCCCAACAAATCCAGGGTTTACCGTGCTGTAGGAGACTGTGGTGCCATCCCACACGCAGTCTTACTTTACACTCCAGATGTTTCATCTCTCTGCACTGGATGTGGTGTCAAAGCTGCAATGAGATCCATAGTCAGCTCCTTCCCTGCACTTCATTCTGCAACAGTTTGCGGATGGAAATGCAAACAGGTAGGGGAAGTAAGCTGGAGGGGTTTGTTTGTGCATTTCAGAGTGGTTTTTTAGCTCTTGTGTAACCTTAATTTTGTTCTGGCACCCTAAATGAGCAGTCCCTGGGACAGAGACCTTAGGCATGAACCATTGCTGTTGCACAACAAACCAAACTCATTTGTTACCAATTTCTAGTGAAAAAGGTCCAACCTACTCAGTTTGCAAGCACACACAACCCGAACACAGAAAGTGTAACCTTTACCAGAAGCTTATTAGCTCCCAAAAGGCCATTTCCATGAGCAAAAGCAAGGCTATTTCCTAGAAACTTATTTAATTCTCACTGTTGAATCTGATGTGGGTTTAGATAAGATAAAAGTTTACTAATAATGAAAAAGTCATCACATTGTATGACCCTTACATACCAGGGGGGTCAGATTTCTTTCATGTCAGTATAAACTAGTAGAGAAAAGCTGTTAGCTTCCAGATGTTAGCTGATTTGCTTCCAAGCAAAGCTCTTAGCCAGTCTTGATGCTGATAATGATGTTTAGTCTAACTTGGACACAAACTGAACTGTTCATTTAATGATGAAAGATGGTCTGGTAGTCAGTTACAGTTCCGTAAACTGCAGTGTTGAAAGTAGGACTTTTAACTTGTAAATTTCCTTCCTAATTTTCGAATTTCTTTCTCTTCCTGAACTTCACAGCACACAGCAGGATCTAGGACATGTTTCAAAATAAAGGTAAAATAGGAAAAGAACAATCCTAGACCTGGCTACAGCTGTATACTAGTGTTGTGGTTTAAGCCTAGTCACGCAGTCACTTTCTCACTCCCCCCACTTCGTCCCCCCCCCGCTCCTGGAGGGATGGGGAGGAGAATCGAAAGAATGTAACTCCCAAGGGTTGAGATAGAACAGTCCAGTAGCGAAGGTATAACACAAACCACTGCTGCTACCACCAATAATAATAATGATAAGGGAAATAACAAGGAAAGCGAATACAACCGCTCACCACCCACCAACTGATACCCAGCCTGACCGAGCAGTGATCTAGCCTTTCTGGGTGACTCCCAGTTTGCATCCTGGGCATGACATGCTGTGGTATGGAATACCTCTTTGGTCAGTTTGGGTCAGGTGTCCTGTCTCTGCTTCCTC
>WYDI02042572.1:0-17093 GCA_009867235.2 Psittacus erithacus
GACAGGTTGTGGGGGGAAAACAAGCAGGCTACATGCTTTGTCTAATTTACGACTAAGCTTAAACCACAACAGAAATATTAGACATGTAATAAGAGTATGAAGTGTGAATGAAATATAGCACAACATAAAGCAGAAAAGAGAAATGAAATACACCTTGCTAAAGATTGCCTAGCATGACAGGATAAGGTGGTAACACAAAAGAGGATATTTTTCATGTAAAACAACAATCAATACACTCATAGCATGAAAAAGTTTCTCCAAAAGCTGCTGAGCTGCTAATGGAAAAATTAGTGAAAAAACAAAGATCCCCAAAGTATATAATAAATCAGGGCTCCAGGGTCCTAAAGTACTTTTCATGCACAGAGTGTAAAGACATTTAATTTCCTACTTTTCTGCCAGGAATGCCAAACCAGCAGGATGAAGTAGAGTCTTATAAGCCCTTCTGCTTCATTTCTGGTCTGGATATTTAGTAATGTGCATTAAAAAAGACTACAAACACAGAAGAAAATTGTATTTTCCCATTCCATATCTTATTTTCTGTTGATAACTACTTTAAGGCTCCCATAGTGGTGTGATATTTTCTACAAATAATTAGCTATGTGTTATGCATTTCTTTATTTAAAAATTGAGCAAGTGTATTTGGCTCTAAGTTGATACTTGATATATAGAGTGAATTTACATGGCATAATGCAGTTAAATATCTAGATACCATGATATTGTAGATGGCACAATACAAAAGTATAAAGCAAACATTTGTATTAAAAGGAGTTGCCTGCCTAACAGTCTGTAAAGCATGTAGTTTAATGCTGCTGCCTGCTGTTTTTCTAGCATGTTGATTGTTTTGGATCTGTTTCTGAGGCATCTAATTCTCCCTCTACATTGTAAAAGCAGCTTATGTGCCTAATTTAAAATACGGATGTGGCTATGGGAAAGAAACCAAAAAAGCTAGGTTTTGCAATATTCAGTTTTGAAGTAACCGTATCCCTTCTTGGTTTAGAATTTTGTCTGATGTATAAGGGAAATCTGCCTGAGAAGAATTTGAAGCCAGTTTTCTTGGAAACCAATCTTTTTCGAACCATGATTACAACAAAGTGGTGATTCCACCTATCCCAGCTTCCAGCCTTTGGCCTTCTGTACATGCCCCAGTGCATCCACTGAGAAACACTGAGGTCTTTCTTTTCAACACAACATCATGTGTCTCATCTCAATGTAAAGACTGTGGAACTTAAGAACTGACTGGAAATTGGAAATAGTCCTTATTATTCCCCAGTCCAGGTGCAGGATCTCTTTATTGCTGAAATTCATGAGGTTCACACAGGCCCACCTCTCAAGCATGTCAAGGTCCCTCTAGATGGCATTCCTTCCCTCCAGTGTGTTGACCACACTACACACATCTTGGTGTCATTGGCAAACTTGATGAGGTTGCACTCAATCCCACTGCCCATGTTGCCAACAAATATGTTAGCACTTCAGCACCAGTAATATTGGTCCCAGTGCCTCCTCCCAAAGAACACCACTCAACACTGGTTTCAACTTGGACATCAAGCCATTTACCACAATTTATTGAATGTGACCACCCAACCAATTCCTTACCCACCAAGTTCCCACATCTCTGCAGTTTAGGGACAAGCCTGTTGTGTGGGATAGTATCAAATGCTTTGCATCAGTCCAGGTAGATGATGCCAGGAGGATCTCTTCCATGATCCTGCCAGGCACCGAGGTGACACTGGTTGGCCTGTAGTTCCTTAAGTCTTCCTTTTTCCTGTTTTTAAAAATGGCAGTTATGATTCCCTTTTTCAAGTTACTGTGAACTTCACCGAGGTGCCACAACTTTTCAAATCTGATGCATAGTGGCTTAACAAGTTCATCTGCCACTTCCTCCATGACCCTGTAACGCATCTCACCAGGTCCAATGGACTTTTACACCTTCAGGTTCCTTAGATGGTCTCAAACCTGATCTTCTCCTATAGTAGGTGGTACTTCATTCTTAGTACTCCAGGTAGAGTACTTAAAGTATTAAAAATTAATGACAGTAACAACAGCGACACATAAATAAACAATGGCCTAAATGTTACGTCTCAAAATACAGACTTACTGGTTCTGGTACCTGAAAATTTGCTTTATTTGTGATATTTTCTGTTCAAGTGCCAATATTAACCACTCAAAAAATTATATTTAATAACTGCTATAAAATGAATTTACAATGACAGTTGCATTTTAGTATTTGGTGCAGAGATATAGTGTTTTTTACTGAAATTAATAAGTATGAAAGAGCATTGAAATCAAGGGTGATGCTTCATCCAAAACTTCCAGTAGAAAAATGTATGCAGTTTTTTTGTGTAACAACAATGGCTAAGTATAATGTGTAGGAACATATTCAAAATATAAGGTAGAAAACAATTCTTTAATGAATTTATTTCAAAGAAATCCTGAAAAAAAGTCAGAGGTCAAAGAAAACATATCCTATTAGTGGAAGTAATGCAGTTAATTATAGCTAATTTGTAATACTTCTCCGAAACATTAAATATTCATTAACAACATATTAACAATTCTATTATATTACTTGCACATTTATTTATATTTAGTGTGTATTCATGTAGGAGAAAAAATGAAGAATGTGGTAGTTGGTTTTACTGTATCTGTTAAGGTTTCTCTTTTCCATTAAGAAGTTTTTTATGAAGAACTCTGAAAGCATTTTAACTTGTCTTATCTTAAAAATCATTATACAGAATCCTTTGTATGCTTAATTTTCACTTCATTATTCTCATCTCCATGGGTGTGACCATAGAACACACTATATTATCTTTTCTTTGAAATGTGAAGTTGCTTTATAGGTTTTATTGGGAATAAACGATGTAATGTCTTGAGACCAATCACTAAATTTTGTTCATTAAACAATGTGGGTAATAAGAATTCTTTGAAATTCTCTCCAACTTATCCCTGATTTGCATGCACAGTTGTATTAATTTTTTCCCAGTATTCATCCACTGGTTCCTACCTGCAGTGAGCTGCTTCTATCCCTGAATCATCTGTAAAGACTCCTGTTTTCCAGCTTCCTGTACTGGATGGCAGCTTAGCTGGATTAGGTGCTTATTTGAACAATAATATAAAATTCTTGTTTGGATTAACCATGCTTGTTCACGATTTGACAAGTGAATGCCTCCAGTTATGGTTCACTTCTGGTTTTGATAGATTTCTTGTAAAAGAAGTTCCTGTACACCTTTTAGTCCCTCTCTGGCACTTAGCCATCTGAAAAAAGATAATTACTACTGTGTCAATGTGGTAGTATGAAATGTAGATCCTCTACAGTGTATTGACTTGGATTGAATTAATAGCAAAGAATTACTTCTAGGCATTTGGATTAATTTAGTTTCTTGAGCTTCTCTGTAACTAATCACCAGAGATCATCCAGTATATTTTTCTTTCTTGATTCACCTACTACAGCTTATATAAGCTAGTCTACATAAAGTGAGCAAAGATGAGATTGTGTAATTGTGTAATCAAATGTAATTTCATTCTGTAACTAACTTCAAAGAAAAGCAAAGCAAATAAAAAGACTATGAAATTACTTTTGTGTGTAATATGATATACAATACTTCAGCATGGGAAAGACACAGCTTGAGAAAAGGGGGATATAAGAGTAGTACACATAATGATGAGCAAGAGAAGGAATAGGAGCTGACAGTTCTTCCTCTCTTTCAGTGAAAGAATAAGAGACCATCAGTGGAGACAAGTAAGTTGCAAGTTCAGAAAGTTTTTCATGCAGTGGGCAGCAGAGCTGTGGAACTTCTTGCCAAAGGACATTGCAGTTGCAAAGAGTTTACAAGGCTCATGAGAAGTTTGGATGTCCACTGGAAGATTTTTGCACTGCTCATGATTAAGTAAAGAAGTCACATGGGATTCCAGAAATCCCTTGAGATGAAATCAGCTGGAATCTGAGAACATATTAGAAAGCCATTCACCTGTCCTGTCCACCCTCTTCCCCAAGTACCTGCTTATGACCTGTGCTGGAGACAGGCTTTGGATCTACATTGACAAATGGACTGAACCAGTATTTCCATTCTTATATTTCAACTTCATACATTTCAGGGAATTGTTTGTTGTTCTATAAAAAGAAGGAGTTGTTTGCACACATCTCCACTCTCATTTTCTCACCCGTCATTGCTTCACCAGACTTCATACTTTCCAGTAGCCACCTGGGAATGGATTTCCTGCTGGATTAATTACTCTAAAAGCTGACAAACCTGTTGACTGCTCTCACCACAGCAGCTGTACAGACATTCCATTATATATAACCCATGTAATTCTCCCCTGTTAACTTGCCAAACAGCATGCAGTTGGCTGAGAAAACAAGTCATGGCAATTGTTCCTTTATGACTGGCATGCATCACCTCCTCAGTAACTTAGATCACAGAAATAGCATATGTCCCTTAACTATATTGCTTGTGCCCTCCTGCCCACATCAATACAGATAATAATGGTGCAGTTTTCTGGTAATGGAACAGATAATTACACAGCTCCCACAAACATTTTTATATTACTCATGAATTCATACAAAGAAACATGCTAAACATTGTTATTCTGACCCAGTTTTGATACTTCGCATGTATTTGTGATTCTCTCTTGCAAGTAGACTGTGTTCATTGTCAAGACAAGCTGGAGTCAAGTTTAAGATTAAATAACTACAATGACATGATGCCTTTTTAGAACATCAGTTGAAAGAAATTCAGATATGCATAGGCATCAAAATAACCTTTTAGGGCAGTCAAACAATCCTACCTCTGCCATAAAGTGAGGTGGTAAAGTAATTATGTTGTTATAAGATTATATTTGTGTCTGTTTTCAAAGACTGAATTAAATTTGGGGAAAAAAGACAAAACAAAACAAAAATCCCTTCAAGATTCTTCTTACTAAAATGCTTAACAAAAGTGCGCTCTCATTTCTATCCATGCTTCCACTGCTTGGAAGTGCATGGAACCTTTTCATTATTACATAGCTCCTGATATTTTTACATTCATCACTAGAAACAATCCACACATGGAATTGCTAAAATCCCAGTTGGACTGACACCAGCACTAATGCTTCAACATTTACATGCAGCTTTCAAAGAATCTCACTTTTTCCTCCCAGTTTAAAATAAAATCAGTTGTGAATGATTCATTTAATCTTAAATGCTTACTGCAACAACAACAAAAAAAAATGCAAAGCAGCAAAAAGAAAACATTTACTTACAGCGTCTTAAGGGGTGTTAACATTTGCATGTCTTCTGCAGTAACATATGTCAAGGGAAAGAGGTATTCTAACTAATGTCTCTATAACACTAAATAAACCTTGTCCAGAGAATGATACACTATTAATATTACAAAAAGTCTTAGAATATCTGTAATAAGCACAAACTGCAATGCGTGACAATGAGTTCTCTTACTTTTGTATATAGTTTACTATTATGTAAAAGTTCTTTTTTTCTTCATATTGTATAGATGGGGTGTTTTATTACAGCAAGACTTCTTATATTACCTCAGGCTGTGAAAATGTTATTTTAACTTCTTTCAGAATAATGTCACAACCCGTCCATTAAAATTAACTGTTAGCATGTGAACTGCAAGCTGCTTAGCAGCACAACCTCTTCAGCTAATAAAGACCATTCCTCCCTCCCCAACCCCCCAAATAGTGAAGTGGGCCATTGTGAGCCTGAACTCCTTATTACAACTGTTTACCCCATTTACAACTGTCACTGGAGGTCATTCAAAGGCAACCTGCCTGAACTTTACCTTCACCCAGTAACCCTCAAAACTATCCATTATAATACTCATCAACCTTAGGAGGAATGAAGCAGAAGAGAAAGCCATTAGGCAAGAACAAGAGTTACAATGAAATAAGAGTCTGCAACAACATTCTTGGTAGGATGATATTTTTTCACTTCTTTGAAAACATAAAAGCAAATAAGACCCAAAAAAAGAATAATGAGTCTGAGAATCAACTTAGTGGAAACTGTTAAATACAGATAGGAAATAAACTATAAAAGAGCCTTGGGTGCAAACAGAAAGGAGGCAGTTATTTTATGACTCCCTTTCCTCCCTTTTAGTTACCAAGATACAACTATATTTTATTGCACTAGCCAAGCCGTCACAGAAGTCAAGATGTCTGTTTGTGCTTTGCAAATATAGCCAGAAGAAATTTGTCCTGGCAAACAAGTCTATCAACTTTGACTAATGATATCCAGCAGGTCTTACTTCCTAAGGGAAGGATTAATTTCTCATTAATGACAATTGTACAGATGATATCACAATTCATTACTCAGTTCACTGCTCAGAAAAAGACTTAAGGAGGTCAGTGTTCTGCCTCAGCATTGATTTCCCCCCCTCCCCCTCTTGATTGAAATGTGTAAACTCAGAAACTCAGAATCCTTATGCTTTTAAGTGGATGAAAGTAGCTGTATCAAAATCCACTCTCACAACACAACATATGCAAATGCCACCTCTTAGATTCATCACAGTGACTCCAAATCCCTTTCCTTGTCCCAAAAAAGAAGTTCATAAAGTGAAATGAGAACTAAAATAGAAGTCCTTCTTCCACAAGCTGATCCAAATGCATTGAATAAGTTCCTTTCCCTGCCCTCCACACACCCATTGCAGCAGGAACTCTGGGAAGGTTTTACCTTTACAGCTTTTGCCATATAAAACTTCCTTTTGGCAACTTGAATCGATTTATTTGATCCAGACTCTTGGATATACCATCTTTCACACCAAAGACTCACAAACTACTAAAGAATAAGCAGCTGTTTGACAACATGAAGCAAGGCTACTTGGCAGTTTAGGACAGGAAGTACAGAGAGTTACCATATGCAGCTTTAAAAAATTGGGGCAATATCCAAACTGGAATGTGGCCCAGACACTAGATCTAACAACCCTATTCCCACAGGCTCTGAGACATTTATTTCTTAATCCCCTAAATCTACTTTAATTGTGTGTAAGGAAATGTCTGTGTTAAAAGAAAAAGAAAACAAGGGTTACAGTAGTTCTTTTACAGCTCTTTGTCTGCACATACTACTGAAATCAAGTTTCCTCCTAACTATTACACTTCCAATTACTGATCTCTTCTAATCTGTTCCTGTTTCCTATCATTTTCTCAGTTACTTTGCTTCTCTTGACTCTACTTCATTAATTTACTGCTAGCTCTTCCAGCCTGTAGCTCCCCATTCTAACCCTTTAATTAGTACCTTCTGAAGTTGATTAAGGTACCAGAGAAACTCCAGTTCTCCCTGCCAGTTTACTGATAAAAACGTGGAATAGATAGATGCAAGTGAACAGCTGTCTTGTCCTACCATTTAATTATTTTTTCTTACATTTGTCCTTAAAATGTGCAGTTTCACAGACTTCCATAACTTGTGCATTAAATCAGTTCTGCTTTCTGAGTAACTGGCAGACAACATGTTTCTAGAGGACTCTGGATCATAGATTTTTAATGACAACAGAGTCCTCTTTTTGGGATATTATATTTTTCACCATACTCAGCAGCAATATAAATAATCATTCAATTTTCTGTGAGTTATGGGAGATCATACATGTTAAATTTTTGCTCACATCAGTTTTTGTTGTGGTTTTGGAAGATCATCTGATGAGGGAGTCTACATTATTTTATTCAGAGATAGCATTGTGGTGCTGTGTATAGAGAGATTGACACTTATTTTGCTGGTTACCCTAACACCATAAATTAATGAATTCCACTGGCCAAAAGATTTACATATAGGATCTGTACAATAGCAAAAATAAAAAAACTAAAGCAGTTTAGTTTGGGGTTTTTTTAAGTAAGACTTAAGAAATGGACAGGCACTAAGAAGGGGTATTAATTTTTTTCAGAAGTGTTCATTATTTAAAATCCCATTTATATTCATAGTCAGATTTTTAAAATTCTCAAGTATTTAGAATAGCATATCCAAGAAATGTGTTGTAATCTCTACTGCAGTAACCATGTTTAAACATTTTAGGGAGGGTTATGTGTATTACATTGACCCAAGCTTCTGGAGTGTCCACATAAGCCACGCTTGCAAGGCACTCTAAAGTATACACTTTGTAAGGTGGAGTTCTGGTTTCACTTTGGCAATGGTGCATGCTTCAAAGGCTGTAGAGTATAATGTCAGTTCAACATTACATGGCTGCTTCTGAAGAGGAAGTAAGTCCTTAGAATAGGGTATAGTCTCCATAGATGTTTAACCTGGAGATTGTGAAAGTGCCTGAAAAATAAATCAGTTACGGCTCGATGAGCCCTAATTCTGAATTTGCAACTGTATTACATGAGAAACTAGAATAAATGGCACCAAAAGATTCATTTAGCTAAAAAAACCCAACCAAAAAAACCCCACAAGTAATCAGATAATAATGACGATTCTGAAAACTGTACCAAATAAACTAATCAAACCCACTATTTCCATTTTATTCCAAACTAGAAATTTAACCAAATATATAGTCCCTCTTTTCATTATATACAAAAGATGGGTGAAAGTTTCTTCAACTGAATTTTCAAATAGAAAACTGCTATGAATTACCACTCTCATGCTCTGACTCCCTTTAGGCTTCTTCAAGTTCCTGAAGACTTTGTTTAGAGAAAGTGAACATGACTTATTAAATGAGATTAAGTTTGATTAGATTCACCTGCCCCCTGTTTTCATCTATGCACTTTTCTTGTTGTAAGGAGCTGGTCATTTACAGCAGGATAGAAAGGGGAAGAAATAGCATAAAGAAATCAAAAAATAAAAATAAAAAAAAAAGGAACATCTCAATCCATTTTGCCTAATAGCTTAATTGCTCATTCAGAACAGTTGGTTCACATTCAACAGGAATGATGAAACAAATTGTCCATGAACCAGCAATGCGTCTTCCTGGCAAATAAGGCAAATTATTTCCTGGGCTGCATTAGAAAGAGCTACTAGGACTAGCAAGATGATTAATGGTCTGGAGCATCACTCATATGAGGAAAGGCTGAGGAAACTGGGCCTCTTTAGCCTAGAGAACAGAAGGCTCAGGGGGGATCTCATCAATGTATATAAGCATATATGAAGGTAGGGTACCATGAAGATGAGGCTGAACTGTTCTCGGTGTGCCAGCTGATAAGATGGGAATCAACGGGTGTAAACTAAACCACAGGAAGTTCCATGGGAACATGAGGAAGAACTTCTTTTCTGTGAGGGTGATCAAGCATTGGAATAGGCTGCCAGAGAGAAAGTGGAGTCTCCTTCCCTGGATATATTCGAGAGTTGTCTGGACACAATTTTGACTAATGTGCTTTAGGTATTGTGCTCCCAGCTTGAGAAGGGATATTTGACCAGATGACCTCTGGTGGTGTCATCCAGTCTCAACCGTTCTGTGATTCCGTGATAAATAGATAAATAATTATTAAATTACAGTCATGTACTGCTGTGAAGACAGTGGCATTATCTCTGTCAGTTTTATGGTTAAACAATTTTGTTATAGCTCATTAATTTGGCAATAAAATATAATTTCAGATCCATTATTTTTTTTCCCACTCTAATGGAAATGTCAATGTATGCCAAATGAAATAAACATTTACCTTAAATTTCAGAATTTATTAGATAATTTCTTTATATTGAGCACCCCTATTTATGAACTCCAAATGCTGTCATTATTCAAATATAATATTAATGAAATCTGGGCTATTACTTATTCTAAAGCCACCTGAATTGTTATTATTTTTTACTAAGTTTTTAAGGTGCGCGGAGATCTTTAATTCACATTAATACACAAAGAATACTTACTTATAAAATGTTATAAGACTAAAAATTTAAAAAAAAAAAAATCAATATAAAAAAATCTGTTATATCAGGAACCAAAATCTCTCTTCTTTGTCTTTTATTTTTGTTAACATTTTGTTTGGGTATGGCATTCCAGAATATCCCTACCTCATTTAAACATTAAAAAAGAAACCTAAACATTGTTTCCGGTCTAAAGTAGTGCTTGGGGTTTTTTTTTTTCATTTATTTTATTCTTTTAGAAGTGGCTGTGTTGCTTCCCTTCCTCTAACTTTCAAAATTATTTTCTGTGCGAGGGGAAGTTTCAGATTTAGCAAAGCATCTGAAACGGAAAAAGAAATTCTAATGGATAAACTTTTGGTTTTCTCTGTTTCTTTAACACTGATGCAACTTTCATTTGTTCATTTTCTCATAAGAGTAAGAACTGAATGTATTACCACAGCTGATGGATTTCTTTTATAGTACCTATGGAAGCTGAAGATTATGCAGTTAGACCTGAGGATATGATTCAGCACTAGATTTGAAAGTAAAAATTTCTATTAGAATAGATGTGTACATTAATGTCCAAGCATGCAATTGGGAAATGCATTGCTTGGCTACCTGCCTGACACTGTCTAAACATATAATGTTCCAGACAAAAACTTCCCAGAGAACCTGAAACTTGTCGTTCTGCATACCTTGTGATGCCCCTAACCTTGCTCAGTTAAACACCTAAGCTTACTCTGAAATGGATAAGATTCTTGAGATCAGCAGACAGAGCCATGGCGCTTGTGTCACCAAGAGACTGCAGGCTGTTCAGCAAGGCAAGCATTGACAAAACCTAATTCTTTCAGATTCCACTGAGCTCAGTTGAAAATATAGATGACTTTAGTGAAAATATCAGAGCAGTGCATATTGTTTCATGGTTTGGTAGGCAGACTACTTAGAGAGAGGTGCATTTTAGTCCCTACTAAGCCTCAGGGCATTTATACCTGCAACTACCTTAGCCCAAGGAAGTGCCTTTATTCACAGAGTATGCAGCTGTGTGAGTGATAGCCTTTCACCGATTGAACCTCAGCTTCTGTGCATCCAGGAAAGCAAATTCATACAAAGAATTCCAGACTTATATTTAAAGTTTCCGTTGGGAAGAAGCATTTTTACTGATTTTTTTTTTTCTGGGGGGTGTGGGAGAGGGGCGCTTATCTGTTATAAATTACAAAAAGGTACGTCCCTTTAAAAGTCCACCCCCTTTAGTGTTTTAAGTCCTTGCGTCAAAACCTGGAGGCCCAGGTGAAGGTAGAATCATAAGAATTATTCTTCTACTATCAGAAAATTAAAAGCTAGTCCTTTGTAGAAAGAAAAGGGCTGGTGGTGTTGTTACGACTTTATAGTTGCATCAATATAACTATACAGTTGCAATTCAGAAATAGCAAATTTTCCTGAATTTACTGAAATGAAGAAGAGCACTTTGGTGATGCTTTTTAATTATGGATTTTAAAGTAAGTTCTTATTTTTGAAATGACTGAATGCTTTCATTAGAAGGAAGTGCTACAGTCATAGTTGAGTGGCAGATATTGTTATCCATTTTTATCTGAACTTTTTTCTATATTCATGTTTCATTTTCAGTTATCCTGTGAATATGTAAATTACAGATTATATTGGCCGAAACACTAAAAGACTTCTTTAATATAGTAGCTTCCTCAGCATGGGGATTCCTCAGCATCAGAGGATGTTTCAACCGACAGTGCTCGCAGAGCACCCTTCCTGCTGGGCTTAATGCCTTATTTTGAAGAAGCAGAGGTGGAAAAAGCTACTGGCTTTACTATTATGATAGGATATACATCTGCCTATATAAATACACCTTTAAACAGCTCTCCAACAACGAGCTACTATCCACTGAATTCAATGGTGTACATTTATGTGTGTGTGCTCGCATATGTGTGAGCACATACATATTTATGTATTCTCATTAATTTAAATATCAAGGTTCTGTCACAGGACTTCTTTTGTGTATAGACAAGCTACTTGAAAGTATAATCAGTTTCAGCTTCATTCTTTATTTTCTTCTTGAGGAAATGAAGTTGGTGCTTCCAAGGTTTAAAATATGGGGTGGTTGCTTGTTTATTTTCTCTGCGTTAAGAGTTTGGAAGACACAATCAGTCAATAGTCTCGAGAGGTTTGCAGATGTTCATTGAAAGGCAATATTAAGACAAGCAGCAGATGCATTCTCTGGCAAATGGCTCAAGTTGCTGTGACCCTCTGTCCCTCAGAAAGCCAATTTACTAAACAATGAGGTGAATAAGACCTGTTTTGAAAAAATGGTTATATTTCTCTGCAAAAGAAGGTTAGTGCAATCAGTATGCTGTCCAGCTGCAATAAGAAACAAAGCAAAATACTTTTGCTGTAAGGCCATATCCTATATGGAACTAAACAATTGTTATTCCCAAGGCTTTCTTAGCACCACTTAAGCAAAGATAATAGGTATCTCAATCATTCCACAGACGAGGGAGAAAATTGCACGTTATTTTCAGCCAGGTGAGCATGTTGGGAGCTCATAGTGGTACTAGTGGTTTTATAAGTGACATAATCTTTACTGTGACAAACAAGACAGAAGGAAAAAGGGAAGACACAGGTTTTTCTAGAAGCAACATTATGATGCTAGATGGCAATATCCAATTAAAATGTAGATGTATGATCTAGATGTTTACCTTTGGCTCCTTTTGTCAGTGGAGAATGAACTGACATTTGTTGGATGCAGTCATCTTGAAGAGGACATTTATATTTCACTGTTGGTGTTGGGAAGTAAAGGCACTAATTTGTCTTTACTTACTGTGAAGCGGTTAGATCACTAGCTCACATGTAGGCATTGACAGTCTAGGCATATGAGGCCTGATTTGGTTATTTAACGTAGGCACCTACTGTAATCTGAGAGGTTGCAGTTATTTTGGGGCATTTGTGCGAGAATGGCTGATGTATTATAGGATCCATAGGAGATCCAGGCCTTTCTGAAATGTAAGCCTGAAGCCAGGCTGATTCACAAAGGTGTCCTAAATGGCTTGAAACACCTCTGACGAGATAAGTGAATCAAGACCTGAAGTTAGCGGATATTAATACCACCCTCTCTGGGTGTTAACATTGATTTAGATTGAAAATACATTACAATAGGATCTAAAACTTTCCAATGTTGCAAGAGTTTTACCACTATCAAGGCCAGAGAATCTGTTGTATGAAATAGCCATTAATTTGTACTCTTAGAAATCAGTTTTAGGAATTCATTATACACATTTACTAAGCACTCTGTAGTGATTGTTCGCGCATGCTAAAAATGCATTATGTGGTTACATTTGTGAGTTCTTACAACATTCTTTATTCTGTTGCTACCCCATGAGCAGTCAACTTAAAGGCAATAAAACAAATAAATTAATTTTTCATTTTGAGAGGTAGAATTTCAGCTGGCTTATATAAATATCATTTCACTGGAGTTAATGGAGTTTTCAAAATTTACTCCAATTGAGACTTGACACAGAATGAGGTTATGCAATACTTTTGACCAGTACAGCTTAATACTTTTGGTATGAGTACTTAATTTGGTCAAGTGAGCACAGCAAAAGTCAAATTTTCCAGTACTAATGAGATTTTTATTTTCTTTGGAATGTGGTTACAGAATGACTTATGAGGTTCAGTGTTCTACACCTGTCTTTCCTTCTTGTTGGGCTCCTGATGAGTGCTAAAATCCCCCAGTCAAGCTTTCCCACAAGAATTGCTTAACTCATGGCTTCTGGCTGGATGGTCAGCTTTCCTCTATGTTCTCCAGCTCCTTGGCTGGCCTCCTTCACCACTGGGTTGTCTTGGCTGTCTGCCCTTAGTATTTTTTCTCTCTGTTTCACCTCTGCTCCTTGCTGTACAATGTTCTTTTCTTTTACTGCTGAGTGGACAGGAGGCCTATTTCTAAAACTTCTTCCTAGTTTTATTTCCCAAACTGATGACTGAATGTAATAATTTATTTCATCTCCTTCTCAGCATGTCCCTCAACAGAGAGCAGCCAAAGGACAGAGTGAACATATTGGGAGAGGGGTAAGTTTTTCTCAGCGGGCCCAATGTTTAAATGTAGCAGCAGTAACATTTTCTTTCAGTCTTCCTGAGCTTTAAAAAGTTTGAGTGGGATAACTGGAAGAAGTCAAAGGAGGGTAATGTTGAAATAAAAGCTGAGATCTCTGAAGAAAGATGCTCAGACTTAGAAAAATGATATAGTGTCTATCAGCATGCAGATGAAAAGCGGGAAGCTAAAGATGAATCCACCCAAGAAAAGCTGGTATATATTACAATTAAAAAATCTCAGAAGAAACACATCTCTCTTAACACTTTCCTTTGTTGGGATATACACTAATTTATGCTATAGCTTTCAGTTTAGTTAAACCACACTCTACGAATGTCAGAACTGATCCTGAATTTGAGATCAGTGACAGTAAAAAGCTGCGAGTTTATGAATGATCTAAAAGTCAGTAAAATGAGGTAAATTGTGAATTAGACTATACCACTAAATTCTCTGAAACATCCTATTAGCAACCTGGGAAGCAAACAGAATGCAGCTGCACCCTTGGAAAACAGAATGGATTGACTTGTATTTGGGTTTGCCATGTATTTTAAACAGACAGAAACACAGAAACTAATCTAGACCTCAAAATTTTGTTGGAACCAGGTATAACTTCATTAGAGTCAGTAAAAAAGTCCTAGAATAAAATAGAGTAACAATGCAATACATAGTAGTCTAAAAGCTTTATT
Source organism: Psittacus erithacus (assembly GCA_009867235.2). Taxonomy (NCBI): domain Eukaryota; kingdom Metazoa; phylum Chordata; class Aves; order Psittaciformes; family Psittacidae; genus Psittacus; species Psittacus erithacus. Next base: position 14,528 of record WYDI02042572.1, read on the forward strand.
ATTTCATGATTCTTCAGTGTTGGAATTCTGGTGTTGTCTTTGGCAGCTGTCCATGCTGAATGCAAAGTGCTACATCAGCTACCAAATCAGAAATCTCCACTCCTTTGCGAGGGCATGTTTACATTTGATAATGATTCAAGCAAGTGATTAGCCAGAAGGTTTTGGTACACCTGTACTTCTATAGCTGAATGTTTATCAGAAAGAAGAAAGTCCAGATAAAAGTAAAAAAAGTACTACTAAAGGGATCAAAGACTATGAGGAATGAAGGAAACATATGAAATTGGAACATGCTGGGATGAACATGGTAAGGACTCAAGTCTGGGCTTACAAGTCATTCAAGACTCATATAATCAACAGATATGAGAAGCATAGAGGGAGGTTCATTAGCAGAAACTGGCAATTTTAACTTTCATGCTTCATTTGCTTAATATTTGAAATTCCCTCTAGGGATAATTTTGATGCCTTTTTCAGTGGAATAGAGTACTCACACAGGGCAAAATATCAGACATGATTAATTTCAAATATTTTCATGGCAACAAAGTATATCATGCTCCACATAACTGCTATGACTTTAGAGTTCATCCTGTATCCAATAACCAGTTAAGTTTGATGACAATTTCTAATGCATCGTAAAACTCAAATACATATATTGGTTGGTTCAGAAGGACAGATTGAATTAATAATCACCATGAATGTTTCCAATCTTGATGCTTTGAGCTTGTGCCAAAACCAAAATATGTTTTAAGTGATAAATATATACATGGTATTTCAGTTCTTTAATTTATAAAATCCTGCTTGAATACTATCTGGTACACACCTTTGCATGATACAAGTTCAGGTAACATCTATGTTTAATTCTTACTTCGTGCGCCAGGGGGTTCCCTTTCCCTCCTATAATGAAGAAGTTTCTATATAGTTTAACATATATATTTAGGCTAGCAGGCAAAAAACCTCAAGTGTGGTTTTGATTTGCTGCTATTTTAGGTAGAAGAATTTATTCAGCACATTAAGCTTTCATTATATGAAGGATTTAAACTATAATCCTGTCTTTAATAGAAGGATATGTAATATTATCCTGTATTTTGAATCTGTTCATTTACAGATATAAATATATTCCAAAATTCTTGAGCTGGATGTGAATGACATTTACTAAAATAAATCATATTTTTATACACATATTTATGGATTTTTTTCCACAAAATTTCAAAACAAAACACAAAGACACTATTATAAAGTCATAATAAACTTATAATAAAATTATAATAAAGTAAAATACATAGGGATAGAAAAATATGACAGGAAATAAGATTTTTTTCCTGTTTTTTGAACTATAATTCTATGGATTAAAATCAAGTAAATGTAAATTTTATAACAGTGCACCATATTGCTTTCTTTTTCAAATATAAAAACCCCTAATGTATCAAATTGCATGTGCTGTGGTATTATGCTCATTCACATTAATTATACAATACAGCAGAGATATTGTTTGGGTGGGTGGTTGATTGGTTGGATGGTTGGTTGGTTAATTGGGTAATAGGGTCATCAGGGTTCTGAAATGCCCATTGAGGCCAAGATTAACATCTGTTCAATGATTCACTTTACCCTTTCTGAAGTTTCTGTCTTACCTTCAGAACAAATCTGGAAAGCAGAGAATGCCTTTGAGAAGGACTGTGGAAAATGATAAAACTCTGCAAACATCCTACATTTGTCCAGTATCTAACGCTCTTCTAACAATAATGACAGCATGTTCCATTCAAATCTTCTGTTGAATCAAAACTCCAGAAATATTCATGCATTAATTACAGCAAGAAAGTATGTACTAGTGTAATGATCCCTTAAATTAAACCTACTCCTTTTTCTAGTTGTTTCTGTCTGCATCTTTTTCCGTGCACCCAAGCCTAAGGTAATATAAGTAGCACTCAGTGACAGACTGAAAGCAAGTATTAGATATATATGCATAGATATCAACTCAATAGAGACCTAGCTAATACAGTAGATGACACAGACAGCTTTTGAGTTGACAAAATGCAAGTGTCTTTGTAAGTCAAATATTTCTCCAGACTCTATTGGCTTCTTTAATTAGATTTCCATTTTGACCATAATGAAAGCCGGGTATCCCAGACAACACAGACATACATAGTCAGGTATCTACAGCAGGGACATGAGCCATCTTCTTAAAGTGTTTAAAAAGAAATTATTGGCTTTTCCTGTATGATTAGAGATAGGAAATAATATTACAGGCTTAATTCATTGCTCATATAGATATATTCAGTGTCACTTAGAATGGTCTGGGTATCCAAGATTTCTGCACAAATCTCACAGATACAATACAGGACCTATAGAGACCCATGCACCTCTAAAGTGGAAGATGGACCACATACACTTAGTATCTCAAAAAGCACTAGTTGCCTAAGTGTAAACAAATGAGCAAAGCCCTAAGATCCTTCTAAGCGCTGAAAGAAAATTTGTTGATTTCAGTTAAACAAGGAGTATGTTGTGGTTTAAGCTTAGTCGTAAATTAGACAAAGCATGTAGCCTGCTTGTTTTCCCCCCACAACCTGTCCTT
>WYDI02042576.1:5902-29642 GCA_009867235.2 Psittacus erithacus
GGTCAGGCTGGATATTGGTCGGCAGGTGATGAGCGGTTGTATTCTCTTCCCTTGTTATTTCCCTTATCATTATTATTGTTGGTGGTAGCAGTAGTGGTTTGTGTTAAACCTTAGTTATAGGTTATTATTATTAGTTAGGTTTATTACATATAATTATAATAATTAATAATTATAATCAATAATATATAATAATAGCATTATAATAATTATAATTATATTGTATTTATATTATATTATTATAGTATAATTACCAAAAGTACCACTAACAGGTTTTGTTCCTGATTCTGACCCTCTATGTACGCTGATGTGGCAAGTAATACAGAATCAATCAGACTCCTGTCATGTAATTCCCAACTGAAGGAGGTATTGCCTCTGCTCCGGGGCATGGCTGACGTGTTGGATACACAGGTCTCACATCTGGGTGTAGGGTCACAGTCTTGGGCACCTGCAGGGGGTCTCAAGGTGGATTGAACTCTCTGGGGAAGACCTGAGCATCTTCCTCTTGTGTAGGACCAGGCTTCCAGGCTCTTTATATGCAGGCAGAATTACCCAGGCACATCTTAGAAACACCTTTTGCATCTTTATTAATATGCAGGAGATGCCCAAGAGGGAATTAGCATCTACCTTCATGTTTTTCTCCATTTAAGAGACAGAAAGATGAGGTGAAGTGTCTCAGTCTTGTTTGTGCCATTAAAAAATGGCTCTTGGGAACATAAACTTGATTGAATTCTGCCTTTCTTCAGACTTGTGTATCCCACAGCTTCTGTTCCACTGCAGCAGTCTTTAAACTTCTCTTGTACAGAAGCTTTGCTGAGCCATTCCACTTTTCCTCCTGTTTTATTCCTTGCTTGTGTGATTCTTGCTGTGTTCTCTATCATCTCCTTCCTCTCTCTGCTGTCTTCTATTCATTCTTCTTTTCTTGTCTCCCCACTCTCTCTCCTGGTTCCTCGTGCCCTGCATGCCACTAACCAGTTTCATTAGGTATTAATTGATTTGTGAATTCAGGCTGAATTGCATCATCAGCAGATGGCGGATCCAGACCTGTTGGAAGAATCCTCTTCGCTCCTGGAACCAAGCGAGATGGGAAGAGGTGCCCCGCTACGACTTGGGTAATGGCAGCTTGGGCTCCCTTTTAGTGAGCTTTAGGAGCCCTGGGATTCAGCCTCTGGAATGTGCAACTGTTTGTGTGCAGTTGTGGAACGTTCCAGGCTGGCACATCAAGGAGATGAAGGCTAATCTAAACCCAGCTCTTGGTCTCCATTCTTGCCCCATTGGCTTCCCAGCTCGTATTTGTGCTTCACACCTTTCTCCCTGCACAAAGCCCCTGTACTTGTTTGTTCCCTGTAAATCTGTTCTGGTGTGTTGTCAGAAGTTCTGAGCTCTCACAGCTTGGGTCAAACTCGTAACTACTCTGAGCACCCAGTGCTCTGAGAAGCTGTGTAGTTCTGTATCCTCTTTATTAGCTCCTTCCAGGCTGTCTTTGCATGTGTGTAATTGTTTATCCAGACACAGGGGTTTGAACCACTGGGGTCTCCTGAAGCACATGCCCAGCGCATAGTCAGTGGCAGCCACGGCTGCTATAATCCTTGCCATGTAATGTATCAGGGTCCTGTTGAGATGAGGACTAACAGGCATAGAAACTGTATGTGTAAATGCATTTATTTCTCCTTTAATCAGTGATGTATATTTCCTTTACTAGACTATTCGATTCTGTTAAAAGGCACAGCTTGTGCTGTAGTGCAGTTGTGGTTTTATCTCTATTTAGAGGACCTGCCATTTTGCTTCAAGAACCCATTTTAAAGCAAGATTTTAGTCGCTTTCAATGCAGTGCTGAGCTCCAGCTGCCCTCAGTGCTTTGGGTGTTAGGCTATGATTCCCCTTAGGTGTGGAACCTCATCTTTATGCTGTGCCCTGGACAGGTTTGTGGCTGGTGTGATCAACCGGGAGCGGATCCCCACGTTCGAGCGCATGCTGTGGCGAGTGTGCCGAGGGAACGTGTTCCTGCGCCAGGCAGAGATTGAAAACCCCCTGGAGGATCCTGTGACGGTAAAAGCACCTCCTGTTTACAGCAGCAGAAGCCTCAGATCCATGTAGGGCTCTCGGATCTATCCATCTAAGCCTCTGGCCTTCAGCGAGCTCCATGCAGGCAGATGTTTGGCTTGTGTTCCTTTCCAGCACCTACTTGCAGCCTCTGAGGCTTTAATGACTAATGCTTTATTAAAACAAATAGCAGGGTGATGGTGAATGCTGTTGAAAGAGGGAAGAACAACTCGAACTCTGGACTGCAGGAGGGCACGTTTGCTTCTCTGGCACAAACAACAACTCGTGTGCTGTCTGAATAGGTACTAATCCTCCTTGAGAGAGGCTCTTAGGGACAGGAGCAGTCTGTAACATCTGTAGCTCACTTCCCCTGAGCTTGGACCCATTGTTTTTTCTTAATGTGCTAATCAATAATTTAAACATCCACCTGAGGTTTGCTGCCTTTCTTACAGATACAAATAGTAGGCATTGTGGTTGGGCCCGGTTTTACATTTGGTGTCCTTCTTTGCCCAAACTTGAGCCCAAAGAGTGCCCAAAGTTTGGGTACTGTTGCTCAGCTGCTAAAAAGAAAGGCTGCATGTAGGCTGCAGTGGAACAACACAGAGTTGAAACTCAGTAACTACCTCTTTGCTGCTCAGGGAAAGCGGATCCTCCTCCTGTCCCACCGACTGCTGGTACTTGACTTGTTGAATTATCTATCTACTAGGAGAGACTTTATTCTTATTGTGCAACACTTCCTCAAGTCGAGGTTACACCTAATGTAGTTGTTCCTGAAACGTGATGTTAAAATTTCCTAAGTAAGGTAGAACAATAACTTGTCAACAAACGCAGGAAGGGGACCTGGCCACCCACTCCAGAGCAGCTCTGCAAGGAATGTGCCCTTGGCCTCCCTGGAGAGGCAGAGCTGTTAAACTCCTCTCAGTCTCCTTTTCATTCACTCTTTATCTTTTTGTGCTGTTCTGAGGTGAGCTGCCTGCAGGAAGAGCTGATACGTGTTCCATGTTCTGTATATTACACACAACTGATAATGCAGACTCCAGAATATCAGTAACACAAGTAGGGGTATTCCACTGTGAGGCTAAGAAAATGGCTTTCCTTGGGACTGTTCTACTGCTGTAAGGTCCATTCTTGACTGACTGCCCAGATACGAGCTCTGTGTGTACGGATCCAGAGGAAGGGAAAGTAGAACTGTGCTGTAATGCTGATTTATGGAGCTCTTACACTGTGCTCTTCTTCTACTCTAGGGGGATTATGTGCACAAGTCTGTGTTTATCATCTTCTTCCAAGGCGACCAGCTGAAGAACAGAGTCAAGAAGATATGCGAAGGGTATGAAAGCCTTCCATCTGGGCGGCTCTCTCAAATACTCAAAACACATTGCCATGACTTAATACTGAGCTTGTTCAACGCCTGATTTCATGGTGACTGTAGAAGTACAGATTTTGACAGCACATAAAATGTCCCATAAGTAGCTGAAACCTATTTTGCAGTCAAACTAGCCCCTCCCCAAGCCCGGCATGCTCAAAGTAGTTGAGTGTGTGGCTAGAGAATGCTTCAGACCAAGGAGGTTCAAGTGTTGAACTCTCAGACAGTCCCAGTGGGCTGTGAGCAGGCGATAGTCTCACGGGGCAGGCCAGCAGTGAGCACTTGTAGCAGCAGCTGCATTGGTGTGATAGCAGCACCCTGAGCTGGGGTGGCGGATGGACTGCGTGACAGTGCCTTCGAGCCATTTGTCATCACAGGGAGCAGAGGGCTTTCTCCCACTTCTGTTTTCTTAAGTGTTCGGCTTCTGTTTTGGCTGAAAGCAAACTCCTGTATGCACTTGATTTAAAGACTGAAACTCTGCTTGGCAGTTTTTGCTGATCAGAAGCTTCCCTTAAGGTGCTTCTTGCTTTGCTCAGCCTCAGCCAGCTATTTCCCTCACTGATCTCTCTCTTCCCATCTTTGTTACTAAGGTGGCTTGCATGTCTTTCAGATTCCGTGCCTCCCTCTACCCATGCCCAGAAACACCCCAGGAGCGGAAGGAAATGGCTTCTGGTGTCAATACCAGAATTGATGATCTTCAGATGGTAAAATAAGGGGTCAATGCCCTTTTTTCTTTTTAGTAATCTAGTTGAAAACTTCTTTGGCTCCTGTTAAAACATGAGCATTTTGGGCCCTATCAGATGACTCTATTTTCAGCTCCAGGTAGCTTGGGACCAGCAGCTCAGCAGTGCAAGACAGATGTTTGGAGACTGCTCAGTTGTCTTCTTTGTCAGGGGTTAGGATGGTGGGATGGGTTGATGTTTCTGGAGGGCTGAGTTCCTTATACACATGTATAAGTACAGCCTTGGCAGAGAACTGTATACCAGGGAGCAGAGAAGAGTATGCATGTGTAAGGAGATACCATGTTTTCCAGCTCTGAAAGCATGCTTGTCTGATTGCCTGCTTCATCTGCCAGAACTCTGAGAGCACTTACACTTATTTCCAAGCTGAGATAACAATACTGACATTACCTTAGCTCTTCTCTTTTTCTACCTGTCTGTATTCTCACATTGTGCTGTCCTGAAGAGCTTCTGCTTTACAACTGACCTCTTGTGCAGCAGCCTGAGGTTATAATGCAGACAAATTGAAGGGATTTGAGACAAACAGGTTCAGAAATGAAAAGGAAAACTGGCTGAGTTTGGAGCGCTGCTTTCATAAACTGCCTTGAGTTGGCATTGGGGAGTGCAGCTCTTTGGCAATTTTGAAGTAGACAAGAACTCAGAAGCAATTTAATGAGTAGGATTCAAAGCTGCATGTGCCCTGTGTCCTCCCCTTCCCTTGTGTCTAAGACTTTCCAGTCTGGAAATCTGACTTGGCCTGAGTTAGGTATGTTCCAGTTGGGAAACAGCCTCAGTAGAAAACACTGTCTCCTTTTCCCCTCAGTAAAAACCAATCTCATTGTAATCTGTGTGTTTTCTTAAGGCAACGTGCATCTCATTTGTAGAACTCTGCTCTGCTCTTTTAACCTGGGTGGAGGGAAAAATGTTCTCTGTACTCTCTGCACAGTTCATTGTTCGAGATACCCATTGTCCCTGGAGCTGGAGGAGGGAAGTGGTCAGAAAGCAGGCCTGGAAAGAAGCCTTTAAACCTTTTAGCAGAACCATATTAATACAGAGCCTAAAGCATATATTGTGGGCATGGGGCTGTCTTGTGCATGGGATGGGGAGAGGGCTCATTGTCTGCTGGTGGGTAGGGTGTGGGCTGCCCCATTTTGCTGTGCACATCTGTATGCTTTGAGTTTTGGCCAGTGATATGGCCTCATCTTCATCCCACTTCCCTGTGAAAGGTGCTGAACCAAACCGAGGATCATCGGCAGCGGGTCCTGCAGGCAGCTGCCAAAAACATCCGCGTGTGGTTCATCAAAGTGCGCAAGATGAAGGCCATCTACCACACCCTGAACCTCTGCAACATCGACGTCACACAGAAATGCCTCATTGCTGAAGTGTGGTGCCCTGTGGCTGACCTCGATTCCATCCAGTTTGCTCTCAGGAGAGGCACTGTGAGTAGCTGCTGAACTGCAGCATCTGCAGCAGGGGATTGGTTCTTCCAAATGGGATTCACCCCTTGGGGCTGTTGGAATCTGTCCTCACAGAGGACAGTTTGTTTAACGTGCAGGAATCATGGCTTGGAGCTAAACTTTGTCCCAAGGATGTGGTGGGAAGCTCTAAGTTCAGGGGAATGCTGTGATGCTGAGGCGTTCTCCTGTGCTTTGTACATTTGTGTCTTTGGTACATGTCATTAACCTGGCTGTGCTGCAGTCCTGCTCTTTGGATCTGTAGTGGAACATACTGAAAGGAGCACTACAGGACATGAGCAAGCTCACCCTCTGCTCAAGCACATGAGTTGGGTGCCTTGAAGTCCTTTCATTTGCTGTTTAAAAAACCCAAGCTCACTCTTGCATGAGTTTTCTTGTCTGTCCTAATCAGACAGTGCCCATCCTTACTACACGTGCTGCTCCTCCTGCTGCACTAAGTGGAGAGCAGTGGAAACTTGGCAGCCTTCCTCAGCTGATCAAGTGCATTTCTCATGATGGAAGCACACTGCAGACATGCAAGCTTGTGGTTTTCCAGTGCTAACAAGGAAGTGGTGTTGTGCTGTGCCCTCCAGTGCTCAGAGGGTGGGTTTTCTAATCTTCCTCTTTGTTTAAACAGGAACACAGTGGATCCACTGTCCCATCTATTCTAAACAGGATGCAAACCAATCAGACCCCACCAACATACAACAAAACTAACAAGTTTACTTGTGGCTTTCAAAACATTGTTGATGCTTACGGCATTGGGACGTATCGGGAAATAAATCCAGGTAAGTTCAGACATGGGGAAGTCCAAGACATCTCTCCCAGTTTTGTAGTTATGGTGTTCCTCTTTATTGTTTGCCCTGTGTGAAAATGCCTAACAGAGCGCTTCTCCTAGTAGAGGAGGAGTTTGGGAATTACATTGCTAAATGGCACGGATTGTGCTGTGCTAAATCAGGGCTTCCCCCAGTACAGCACATGAGGAGTGTCCTCTTTTCTCTTGCAGCACCATATACGATCATTACCTTCCCCTTTCTGTTTGCTGTGATGTTTGGAGATTTTGGCCATGGAGTCCTGATGACTTTGATTGCTGTTTGGATGGTGCTTAGGGAAAGTCGAATTCTCTCACAGAAGAGTGACAATGAGGTAAAGTGGCTGCTCATGCTGAGCTTTGCATTTAAACCAGACTTGTAGCTGGTTTAACTCCATCCTTCCCCTTTCAGCTGACAATGCCCATTACTCCTTTCACTTGCAGTTTGGGAAGCCTGTAGGCCACAGACTGAGTGGCATAATCTCATAACAGTAGTGAGTTCCTTTGGGTTTCCTTTTGGCTATTTATAGGGAATGATTTCAGTTGTTTGAAGGAAGTGCTGTAGATAAGCTCTTGTAAACACATCACCCAAAGCTTGGTTGGATCATAAAGGGGTTCAGTCATTGCAAAACTCCTGCTTCCTGTATGTGTAGATCTCCAAGATTTTTCCAGTTTGCTGATCCAGGTGGGTTTTGCTTGCTCAGGGCATTGGCTGACAGGAGGTGAATCAGAGTTAAGCTGCACTGAGAGAGCTGAACAGGGTCTGTGCTGTCTGCTTCCAAACTGTGCTGCCAGTGGGGGTTTGCACCAGTGTGTGCAGTGCAGTTTGTTCTTTTCAGCTCCTCCCAGCTGCTCTGTGCACAGCCACGCTCTTCTGCAGCCTCTGGGTTCAGATTCTCTTCTGCAAGGCTGCCTCTTGCATCCTTAATCCCTGCCATGGGGAAATAGAAACTTTGGGCTTTTAGTCCATATGGTGGTCTTGTCCTGCAGCTGACTGATTTTAGTGTGTCATGAGACAGCTTCCTTGTTCTCATGGACTTCCTTTGTTCCTTTTTGGGTTGTTTTTTATACAGATGTTCAACATGGTTTTTAGTGGCCGATATATCATCCTGCTGATGGGGCTGTTCTCCACCTACACCGGCCTCATCTACAACGACTGTTTCTCCAAGTCCCTGAATTTCTTTGGCTCATCATGGAGCGTCCGGCCCATGTTCACGAAAGGCAACTGGTCGTGAGTAAATAGTTGGTGACTAGCTAAAGAGTGACAGTGATAAGCAAGTGATTTATCTGTCCCCATTGTCCTCTGTGCTCAGGAAACCACACTTGAGCTCAGTCTCAAGCAGCAATGCAGGAGAGTGTAAACATGCTCTCCATCGAGTTTCAAACCAGCTTCTTTTTCTTCCAGAAAACTTGTGAAGATGTAGTTTAGTCCCTTTCTCATTGACATTCCTTCCCCCTGCATCTTTCTTCCTTGTGACTTGAGTGAGCAACAGGTCAAGCAACAGATTTATTATTCATTCAGGAAAATCCCTAGGACCATGCAGGAGCCTTAAAGTTCTCTCAGTTTGAGACACTCCTTGCTCTCACAAGGGAAAAACAGTTAATTTTTACAGAGGGAGGACAGTGTTGCTTGTCTTAACGTTTGTATGATCTACTTCTGCCCAAACAGAGATGCCTTGCTAGAGACCACTCCTCTGCTGCAGCTGAACCCTGCCATTCCTGGAGTGTTTGGTGGCCCCTACCCCTTCGGCATTGACCCGGTAGGAGCCATTGCTTCCTTTGCTGTCCTTAAAAAACAGCCCTGTGTCAGCAGAAGTGCCTGTCTGGTTCAGTGTGCCCACAGCTCAGCCATTCCCGTAGCAATCAGTGTTGGAAACACTCCTGAATGATCACAATTCAGCTCCCACTGAAATGCTGGATTTGGGATGGAGAGACTCTTTTGCAGATCCATTAAAAGCTGCTTTCTCACCCTGTCTGACCTGCAGGGTTTTAATCAGAACTGGTTAGACTTGCAAATCACTTGATGAAGTTACTTTTTGACCTTTTTCAGTCAGTCTTGGAACTGTAACTTTTGAGTAATCCCTTCAGTTTATATCCACTTACATCAGTAACACAGCTTAAAATGCTTGATATGAGACATGGTGTGTTCCGCATTCACAGGAAGTGCAGAAAATCAGAACCGTGTGTCATTGTTCATTGAAATGGATAAATATTTTCTTTCCTGTCAAGGATGCAGCCCCATTTTTCCTGCAACCTTTGCCTACCATAAAAACAAGCAGGGTTTGATTCCTGCTCTGCTGGTGGATCAGTTGCTGTAAGTGCTCCCAGCAGGAGAGGTTGGCTGCTCATTTCCCCAGAAGGTATCTGTGTGGCAAACACATCTTGAAAAGAAACCTGCTCTTGCAGCCTAATGCTTCCTGGATGGTTTATAGTGTTTAGCTTAAAGTGAAGGTTTTCATCCTCCTCTGGTTTCCTTTGGGTGGATGTTGGGCTGACCTCATCTTGTTTTCCACAGATCTGGAATATTGCCAGCAATAAGCTGGCCTTCCTCAACTCCTTTAAGATGAAAATGTCTGTGATTCTTGGCATTATCCACATGCTCTTTGGTGTCACACTGAGTCTTCTCAACCACATGTAAGTGCTTTGCTCTGTTTTGGGTATGTGTTAGTTTAAGCTGCAGGAGCCCATCAGACTTCAACCTCTGCTGAAGGAGTAGCGGTTGTTCCTGTCTGGCTATGCAGAACGATGTATGTCGTGTCGTTACTGGGTTTAAGTCCCAGATACTGCTGAGCCCCTGCAGTTTTGTTCTAAAGATGATAAAAGCTTTTTGCCCTGTGTATACATGATGCTGACCAAATGTAACATTAAACTCTTCATTTTTTCCCCCCCACCCTGTAGCTATTTTAAGAAGCCACTGAACATATACCTGGGATTTATTCCAGAAATGATTTTCATGTCGTCGCTCTTTGGATACCTCGTTATTCTCATTTTCTACAAATGGACAGCCTATGATGCTCACACCTCCAAGGATGCACCAAGCCTTTTAATACACTTTATCAACATGTTTCTCTTCTCCTATAGTGACAGCAGTAATAGGATGCTTTATAAGGGGCAGGTGGGTGCTCTTGCTAAATAAGATCAGAAATGCTTCATGATATTGATTGTAATTGGGATATTAATAATATCTGATAATAATTGTGAAACTGAGCAGGAAATGCTTTTTCCTCTGTGATAGAGGAAATTTGGCATCACTTCTGAAGCCTGACACTATGTAATGTTGAAGAAGGAAGAAATAATCCCTATACCAGGAATTTATATTGGTCTGAGCATATGTGGCTCCAGAGCATTTGGATTCAGATTAATAGTGGAAAGGGATTAGGAATATTGTCCTGCATCTGCAGTGTGATGCCTGTAAGCTTAGCTAAGACACTAGCGCCATTTCCTCCCAACACTATCAGGCATCTGTCAAATCCTCATTCCCTGCACAATCTTGAGGCTTCTTCCCTAATCTAACCGAGTACCAGCATTTCATGCTGTGCACAGTCAGCTGGGGAGTGCAGGCAGGCATTAAATACAGGGTTCCAGTAGTCTAGTGCTGCTTGCGAGCCCTTGCTAGGTTTTGTGTGTGTGTTTGAGCATGTCAATCAGCTGAGATCTGTTTCTTTTGCAGCAAGGCCTCCAGTGTTTCCTTGTGGTGGTGGCGTTACTGTGTGTGCCCTGGATGCTGGTAGCTAAACCCCTGGTCCTTCGCCATCAGTATTTAAGGAGAAAGCACTTGGTGGGTGACTACCTCTTCTATTTTCAGTACGAAAACTAATGATGGTTGAAAAGCCATGTTCTCCATCTTGAGCTTGGATACATGGGGTCACACTGTGTTGAGACCTGCAAAGTGTTTATATTCCTAGGCATGAAGGCAGGTGGGTTTTACTGGAGGCACAGTGTTGCCTGCCTGCTTCTCAGATCTGCATTCAGCATCAAACCTGCTTCTAAAAACTCTTTATGTTGGTAATGATGAAAACAATCGATCTGGCTTGGGCTTTATCAGCTCTGTTACTGGTTGCTGCATGCACCTCTGGGCCTTTGCTAGGCTGGCAGTGTCAATGCAGGGATGTGACCTTGATGGGGTGGCAGACTGATCAGCTGCCTGTTAAAGCAGTTTGGATGGTAAATAACAATTAAAAGGACAAAACCCAAAGTAGCCTTAGGCAGTCATTATGTGAGGGGCTGTCTGTGGGGTCCTCTCTAGGTGCCCGACTGTAAAGTGTCTCTATATAAAACGTAGGAACCTGGCACACGTGCACTGAGGAGACTTGCAAGTTCTCCCTGCATGTATGGCAGAGAGCTTTTGGGATGTGAAGTGAGTCAAAGACGAGTTCAGTTAAAGACACTCCCTCTCCCTTCTCTGACCATCTTTCATCCTCCCATGTCCCCTCCATTCGTCTCCCTCTCTCTTTTTGTTTTCTTCCTCCTCCCTTTCTTTTCTTCCATTCACTATCAGGAAGGGCAGCCCGTGGAGGCCCAGGTCAGCCCAGTCCCGAACGAGCAGGCACTAGAGGCAGCAGCGGCTGCGACAGTGAGTGGATTTAAAAATCACCTGATGGATTTAAAGATGGGAGTTGCCTTTCTATCTAATGATCAAGAGAGCATGGAATGTATCTGAATCCCCTAAGTGAATGACAACTGCACCTTTAGGGTGAAAAACGCTTTCTCTTGGAAAGAGCAAAGTTCAGCAAAATTGATACATTCTGGAAGAACTACCAGGCTGAAGGATAATAGTTATGTGTGCCCAGAATGCAGGAGTGCTGCTGAACTCAGGCCCTGCAGAGCAGCATGAGAATACCACATCCCCCAGGTTAAGTTCCCCTTTTCTTTCCTTTTCTTGCATATTTGTTGAAGACAGATGAGGATTCTTTTCAGTGAAGCATTTCTGTTTGCATTGTGTGTTCCCAAACATCATGTTTATGTGATGGCCTCCCAGCAACTTCCTGTCAGTAATCACGGGATTTCTGACACCGGTACCCTTGGAGAAACTTTGGATTGAAGCTGTTATAAAGTGGTTGTGCACAAATAAGCCTTTCAGCAGCAGTTGTCTCTTCTTCTTTGTGTCTGAGCCTATAGACAGCCCTTGACTGCCAAAGCTTTCTGGTGGAGTGAAGGTTGCAGCAGGACTTGGTCCCTTCCCCAGTGGCGTTTCAAACTCACAGGTCTTAATTTATAGTCCCTCAGATCACTCATGAGCGTTTTCTGTCTCTGGAGGGAGATAGAAATCCTGCTGTAGAGTGCACAGTGCTGCTTGCTGAGCAGAAAGCTGGAGGTAGTGATGTGCATTTGTTGTCCAGCATGTTTCCAATGCATGTAAGCCCTGCTTGAGGGCACTGTCAGGTGATGGGACAGGTTTGTGCATCGTTCTTGGTGGTAAGCTGCTATGGGGAGGAAGCCTGCCATGAATCCGATGTTAACTCTGCAGTGACCACAGTGAAGTGGGAAGAGCTCCCGATGCTTTCAGAGTTCCAGCGCAGGTTGTGGATTGTTCCTTCCCATTTGGAGCGCAGTGTTGGTACGGCCGAGGTCAGATGTGGAATGTCAGCACAAATGTCTAAAAAAGGAACTGCTTGCACAACGCAGTTTCCAAGTAAGGGAAAGTCTGATTTCCCAGGAGGGCTGACAGTACGCCTGGTGCTGGTGGGGAGCAAGTGTGTGTGTGTGTTCGTGTCAGTCTCTTCTGCTGTGACTTGCCACGATGTGACTGTTCCATTTCCAGCAGCCGTGGTGTTTGAGTGCCTGTCCCCAGCTGCTGGGCAGAACATTGGTCTGTTGCACGTCGGTGCCAGCAAATGTCCTCTTGAGAGATGTGCCTTTTATTTCACTTGGGGTTGCAATTACTGTGTGGAAATGTATCGAGTACTCATCAGACAGACTTCTTTTCCCCAGCCCTAGCAGGAATCAGCATCTTTCCCATCCAAGCTGGGAAATAGAATTCTCCAGCTGGTTTAACCTGAGCCTTCATACTTAATGTTTTGTTTCCTTCTGTGAGCTGCTGCTGCACGTGGACTCATAAGAAACCCATACTCTTGCAGTAAAACACAAACAACACTTTGCTCTTTCTCTTTCTGCATGTGTTAGGGAACACACAACTTCGGTGGGATCCGGGTGGGCAATGGCCCGACTGAGGAGGATGCTGAGATCATTCAACATGACCAGTTATCTACCCATTCCGAGGAGGGGGAGGAGGTAAGCACCACCCTCTCTCTGGGCAGTGTTCCCAGGAGCAGAATGTGCTAGCTTTTTGACTGCGTTTCCTGATTTCCAAGCTGTTCAAATAGCAACGCTCTCAGTGAAGTGTTTTCATAGCAGTTTTCATACAGATTATCCCCTGGTTGTTCCCAGGACTCCAGAAAAAGCAGTTTAGTTTGCATAGAAAGAGAAATGGGGCTCTGTTTGTCCTCATTAGAAAGAACCATCATCTATGGGGCTGCACAGTGGGAGCAACAGCGTACTCCAGGGTGGCTCATGCAGCCTCTGCTCTGGCTGAAGAGCAGTGCTGGTGCCTACTGCTCCAGGGTCAGCAGAAACCCAGGGCTGTATTTCTGGAGCAGTTATGTTCATTTTGGTGGTTGGGGATTGTATTAATTGCTTTGCCTTGCTTAAGTTGATCTCATGTAGTTTGGGTGTATTCTGATGCCTCTTGAGCAGTATCTTGCCTCTGTCGTGCATGTGATGTGTTACTGCTTTACTGTGTCATGTTTAGGAGGGAATTATTGAATGTGTTTATGCTGAATGTGATGGAGACCCTGCACTAAATGTAAACTTATGTTTTCAAGCCTACAGAGGATGAGGTGGTAAGACTACAGCCAGCTTTGCCTTCATGTGTATCTGGACCATTTCCCATTGGTGTAAAACACGTGCCGAGTTAAACATGTCACAACATCTTGTTTTCCAAAGGATCTGGCTACTTCCATGTTACAGGCCATTTTGAATTCCTCATACATTCATGCCCATTAACAGACCTTTAATTACTTCACCTACACAGCTTGTTTGCCTGCCCCTCCGTTGCAGATTTTCCTTAGCTTACCAGGAAGCTGGAATCTGAAACTGGAAGTTTTTTGCTTTTAAACTTCTACAGGAGTCTCATTTGCTTTGTGTTGTGTCTTTGGTCATTGCGCACTGCAGAAAGCTCTTCAGAGCTGTCTTTGCCCAAAGTGTCTGCTATTTTAAGGATAACCCAGGTTGTTGCCAGTCAGCAAACGCAGCAAAACCAGTCCAGCCTCATACAGCTCATCAGCTATAGAAGGAAGCTGTGTCCTGAGAAACTGCTCATTCATGAACACTTGTAGCAAGGAGGAGTATTAAAGAAATAGGGGTTTATAGGATGCAGGGTTGATTGTAGGCTTCAGCACTCTCAGGTAACCAATCCTATTATGAAAACTGTAAATGCCATGAAATGAAAGCAGCTTCCCAGCAGTGGTGCTGTCGTGAACCATGCTGAAGGTGCTTCTGCCTGGAGCTCTATTGCGTACAGGGGCACCTGGAACTGAGGGGGCACAGAAAGTGTTCCTTCGGGCAGGCTTCAGTGAAGACCTTTGCAGTTCATGTTCTGTGCAGAAAGAATTCGGCTTTTGACGTCTGATTTAACTTGTTTGCCATAGTTCTTGTCCTGGATACACTAGGGGAGAAAGAGAAATATAAATAGCTTTCTGTGCATGCTTAGAGCATTAGTCACTTGATGTATTTAAAACATTGTGTTCACTTAACTTAAATAAGAGCAGTTTCTGAAGCATGGACTCAATCCAAAACGCAGGGAATGCTTTCCCAAGCTGCAGAGTAAGAAACTGGCCCCCATGGCAGACTTCCTTATAAGTTCCCTTATTTCAGAAAACTACCGAGACCCAGAGGCTTGGCCAGTGAATGGAGGCAGATGGGTCCCTTTCACAGTTGCTTTATGCATTACTTTTGCTTTCCAAAGGGCACGTTTGTATCTTCAGAACGCTTTTGTCCCGTAGCAAAGGTACTTACGCAGCAGTATCAGCTTGGAATACTGTCTCCTTTTATGTAGCAGTACATACCATGTACTGGTTGAATTCATGTGAACACAACCTTGCTGCTGAACAGTCTTTTCCTGGCGAAGGCCATGGCTCAATTTGAAATACCTTACTGTGATATGGTAGAATGTGAAAACGAGAATGCTGAGTCTGCATTATGCGACCGATGGGTTTTCCTTTATAACCCCTCCATGCTAAACCAGGAGAAGACGGTGTCAGTGTGTGACCTCAAGCACCATGTCCTGGGTAGCAGCCTCAGCAGCTCTCCCCATTGCCCATATTCTCTTTGCAGTTTGACTTTGGGGACACCGTGGTGTACCAGGCCATCCACACCATCGAGTACTGCCTGGGGTGCATTTCAAACACTGCATCCTACCTGAGGCTCTGGGCTCTCAGCTTAGCCCACGCACGTGAGTATTGCTTGTGGAACTGAGGTTTGGATCAGTGTGGACGTGGGAATGCGGGGAGCCTCTCAGAGCTCAGCTCTCAAGCACTGCTGGAGAACAGAGCTGTGCATGCACTAGCTGGGAGGAATGGAGTGAACAGCAGTGTCTGCTCACACAGTGCTCTGCTCAAAGGGAGGGATGGAGCTGAAAGCACTGAACAAAGCAGAAAGCTGCTGAGCAAAGGCTCTGCCCTGCCCCGTGTGTGACAGTTGGAGGCAGTGTCCTGACACACGTGGCTGCAGAAGCTGTTGTCCCTCGTTTCCCACCTCACTGCAGTGGGAGTTTGCTTGACTTGAGTTTTTGCTTGAAGTGAATGGGAACAACCCCTCCGCTCCCTGAACCCTCTTCTCCCCTACCTCCTGCAGAGCTCTCGGAGGTGCTCTGGACCATGGTGATCCACACTGGCCTCAGCGTGAGGAGCCTGGGTGGAGGCTTAGGCCTCTTCTTCATCTTTGCTGCTTTCGCTACCCTGACGGTGGCGATTCTGCTGGTCATGGAGGGGCTGTCTGCTTTTCTCCATGCTCTTCGCTTGCACTGGTGAGTTACTGGGACAGCAGGAGCTTCAGAGCTCTTTGGGCAGGAAAACTGATGCCACCTGAGCTACACAGAGGTGCCATCTTCTAGGAAGTGGTATTGACACAGGCAGCTAAGGCTGTAAAATTGGGGTTGTGGATGATACCGAGCCAAGATCAGTGTTGGAGCACCACGAACCTGCCTGAACACCTGAGTGTCCTGCAGCAGATGAGCTCTGACAGGAAGTCTTTACCAGGGTCAGAGTTTTCAGGCTTGTTTCTGGTGATGCAGCACTGTCCTGATGGGATGTGTGACCATTGCTTAGGAACGATGGAGAGTAACTGGTCCTTGCTTCAAAATCAGACTAAAGCTTTGTGAGCAGTGGCATGGGATGGTTGTGCTGCATAGATGAGCGTGTTTGTGGCTTTCAGCAGGGCTTTCTTGTTCTGTCTTTTGGTTCCAGTGTTTGCTTTCCTTAGCGAGCAATAGCTACTGACTGCAGTTACCTTCACATGGTCTTGTTCCTCTTTGCCATACCTTGCATTGAACAGGGGTGGCTTTGCCCCTGCCCTTTGGCGTGCTGGGGAGTGGCAGCCCTTTCTTGCTGGCCTTGCTTGTTGGCAGATGCTTCTGTAGCCCCTTTCCCATGATGATGAAGCTCATGCGTATGCATCCAGCCAGTAAACAAGAAGGAATTACTCATGGAGTGCTCATGGCTTTCTCTGCACCAAGTATGAGAAGCGTTCAAGAGCTTGCTCTGATCCCTGCTTGAGAGCCCTCATTGTTCCCCTTCAGCTTCCCTGGTTCCCACTGGGTGGGATCACAGGAGCAATGTGGGATTGGGCTCTGCTGGCCCAGGGCTCTGCTCAGCCTGGGGTGTCAGGGAGGGCGCCTGTGCCTCTGTGCAGCTCAGGTCACTGCCATCTTGCCTGGTAAACAGGAGACCATGAAGTTCACAAGGAGTGTTGTGCCTTGCTTCAGTGGGAAGCAAAGGCTGTGAGCAGCGAGTGGCAGAGGAAGCTGTGCTGGGGAAGGAAAAGGCCTTTTTGCCCTTCTCCTGCTGCTGGCGAGGGAAAGCTCTGTCCTGGTCGCTCCGTGATGGGGGGGTCCCTGCAGCGTCCCCTGCGGTGTCGCCATCTTGTGCTGCTGGAGCCAGGGGCTCTGCAAATGGCTGCGGCCGCTGCTGCTGCCTTTCCTGGCATCCAGCCTGGAAATCCTCCGGGCCGGCGCTCGGAGCTCGCTGCTCCCTGCCTGCTCTTCCCTCATCCCTGCCCGTGGCCCTGTGCTGAGCCGCTGCATCCGTGTGAAGGAGCTCTGCCAGCCCTGCCCCCTGTTCCTGCTGCAGCATCCAAGAGGAGCAGAGTGCAGGCAGGACCCTAATGCAGGCAGGACCCTAATGCAGGCAGGACCCTAGTGCCTGTGTGGTGGGTTTGACCTGCAGTTGCTTGTGAATCAGCTGGGTTTCAGTCTTGCTTTTCCGGGCTGCAGCACTGCACATCTCTGAGCAGCAGGAGATGGACAGTTAGCAATGGCTTAGCTTGGCAGGCTCAGTGTGTTCCTCTGTACCAGAGGGATGGGCTAAGATGATAAAGCATGTTTGGAGATACCTGTCTTGTGTTGGTAACGCCAGACTCCCTCATGGGTACCACCCACAGAGCCCCTGGGCCCAGTGAGCTGGGGGTTGCAGCTCAGCCAAGAGGTGGCTCTCCCATTGCCAGGCCACCTCCAAAGAGAGGGGTTAAAACCTGCCGGGAAAGATGCACATCCCTGCACTGGCACAGAGAGAAACCCGGCTGAGCCTCAGCAGCACAGCACAGGGATCGCTGCTGCCGTGCAGGGCAGTGCAGGGCACGGGGGGGAGCCGCAGCTTTCAATGAAGCTGTATTTTCCCTCAGTACGTTGAGGCAACTTTAATGGTTCCCTAAGAGAGAAGCTGCTCGAGCTTAGGGCCTGGGAAGCAGACTAAGGCAGTGTTTCAGACGGAGTGGAGTGACCTGGGCTTTGCTGGGCTGTCCCAGTGAGGAGGGAGGCACCTGCAGCCGTTCAGAGAACACGCTGTTAACATTCCTCCTGGATGTGAAACGGGGATGTTTGCAGTGGGGTGTTCCCTGTTTAGGACCGGGGGGGCACACAACAAATACAGCTGTGCCGGGAGGAGCAGGTCAGGTTTGCTGGCAGTGGCAGAGGGGTCTCCTCTCAGGAATTGTGTAGGTGTGGGTGGTTCTTCCTGGAAACCGGGGGGAATCCAGCATGTGTGATGGGAAAACAGCACAGCGTGTTCCATGTGCTGTGCCTATCAGTCCCAGACGGGGGGGAGACTTGTGCCGTGCCTTCCCAGCACGCATTCCTTGCGCAGGCTGGGCTGGAGGGAGCGCTCCGGGTGCTGAGCCAGGATTGAGCTGTGTGCAGCCGGGGCTGCGGGAGCTGCCTGAGCCGTGCCCCACGTTGGGCCTCCCCTCCCCTCCTGTAACATCCCTGCTCTGAAGCCTCCGACCTTTCTCTTTGCTCTTCAGTAGTGGCTTGATGGGAATGTTGGCTTTAAAGCAGCCTTTTTTGAAGCCAGCCAGCTCCTCTGCTGCGAGCAAACACAGACTTTGGCCTAAAGGAGTTTGTGACTGAGTCCCAGCATCAGGGCTTGAGGCAGGAATGGGCTCAGTGGCTCTGTTTTCCTGTGGAAAGCAGTATTCCAGGCGCAGTTTGGGGCCTGATTTGGAACCAGAAGCTCTTTTCCCTAGAATGTGTCCCATAACCAGGGCACAGGTAGAAATACCAGGTAGCAGTAGGCGCAATATGAGCAAATCAGGTTAATTCAGAGCAGTGAAGAGTGGGGTTTATATCACTCTGTAGGAGAGAGGTTGGTGTTAAATGAGCCCTGTGATGTAAGGGAGTCAGTTCCAGAGCCTGGAGCAGTCAAACCACGTTGTTACAGTGCCAGGGGCCTACTGAATTCTTCCCCAGAGCTTCGTCACTGGTGGAAGATGCTCAGTGCAAAGCTTAGCACTGGAGCTGGTGCAGTGATCCTGGAAGCAGCGGTGTCGCCCTGGAAAAGGGCCTTGGATTGAGGACGCGTCCAGAAGGAGCACACAGAACGCTTGAGCCGTGGTCATTTGGTTAAATAAACAGCTTCACTCCTTCCTCAGCCCTGAGCAGCCTCTCCTCGAGCTCCAGGCTCCCAGTTGTGGCCAGTTGTAACCCAGCGTGGCCAAAGGGATGCGGGGCCAGCTGGAGCAGCTCATCCCCAGGGTTAAGGTTTCACTGGCAGTGCCTCTGGGTGACTCAGAGACCCAACCCTCTGCCTCCAATTTCCCTTTGCTTACAGAATAGTTCCTCAGTCACAGGATACTCATGGAGATTATCAGGGTTCCTGCAAACTGGAGCCGGTTGGCAAGGAGCCCTTCCTCCCACATGGAAAATCCTGCTCATCCCAGGGATTCCTCTGCAGGGAACTGCAGATCTGCACGAACAGGCAGCAGATGAGCACAGAGCTGCTGTTCTGAACCTTTCCCTGCTGGGAAATCACTTCTTGCTGGTTGAAATACTGGACTTTGCCTATTCCTGACTGGGCAAAGCCCGATCCAAGGCTGCTTTCCTGAGTGGAACTACACCTTGTGCACTGCATTCCTGGCTGCAGTTTGCTGCCACCTGGTTCCCGCAGAGACTCGGGGGTTTCAGCGCATCACACAATGGAAAGTGTTTCTCACGAGGCTCCTGCACACAGAGCTTGTTTTTGTGTGGTTGGGATGATCGGGTTCTCTTCCCCTGGTTGGCTCTTGCCGCCCATTGGGCAGTTCTCTGGAGCGCTGCTTTCTCTAAGCAGAGTTCATTAGGGGAAAGCAGGGAGCCGGGGCCGAGTTAATGTTCAGCTGGAGGCAGGAGGCACAGCTCTGCCTCTGCAGCAGTCGTGGGCAGAAACCAAACAGCCTGAAGTCAATAAGCAGAAGTAGCTGGTGGGGAAGGCTGAGCACAGCATCACGCGACCCAGGCTTGCTCTAACTAAAGGTGGTGCGGAAGCGCTCTGTGCTCCCTGGGGATGCTGTGGCAGGGAGCTCAGCCCCGTTCTGGTGCCCTTTTCTTGCCTGTGGGGGTAGGGTCAGGGTACCTGCAGAGTTCTGCTCTGCTACAGAAGCGGCACACAGAAACGTGGGCTTTGTGCTGTGTTCTGATACCAGATTTTCTCTTTAAAGCTTCATTTTGGACAGTCAATATACACAGCTTGTTGCTAACCCATAGCAGAGTTGCCTTTCTCATGAACTCTCCCTCTTTCTTCCCTTGCAGGATTGAGTTCCAGAACAAGTTCTACACTGGCACTGGATTCAAGTTTCTCCCTTTCTCCTTCGATACCATCCGTGAGGGGAGGTTTGATGATTAAGTGTCCCCCCTTGGGCAGTGTTCCTCATGGCCAGCCCTGTCCCGTGTGTCCCAGTTGCATGTAACCCTCCCATAGTGACCGTAACTTATTGCAGCACCCGAGAGCTTTGTCTCTGGGGTAGTGAGTGACACTGGATCAAAGAAACTCTTATTCCTGAAGTTTACCACTGCAGAGAGCAAGTGCAGGAGGTGTGTGAGCCCATGTGTGCAGCGTGTCCTCAGGGTGTGCATCGGGGCCGGACAGGGATGCAGCCATGGCGCAGGGGCCACACGCACACCGAGCAAGGGCTCAACGACCTCCACCTGCACAAAGCTGCTTGGGAAGAGGAAGTTTGAGGTGTGGGTCCCACGTCCCTGCCTCTGAGCAAACAAACTGGGAGCAGGCGGCAGCCTCGGGGCTCCCACATGTGCTGTGTTCCCATCTGTGTCTCATCCCAGGCAGGGATTCGGCTCTTTGAGGTGCTGGTGATGTGTCATTGTGCTGGGGTTCTGAGGAGCCCTTTAGGGCAGAACAGAGGCTGTCTTGCCAGAACAGCCCCATGGCAATGGGCTCTCGCTGCTATTTCCCTGCAGTAGCTGTTGCTTTTTCTCTTGTGCAAGATGTGAGTAATTCCTCACCCTCCTCACGTGGATGTAGCTGTAGGAGCAGTGGTGTGTGTATTAGTGCTGTGTGTAACTGTCGTGTTTAACTCACAGCGCAGCTGTGTGTACTTGTGTGTGACCACATTAGAACAATACTGAGAATCATTGTAACCTGGAACGGAGGAGGAAAGGCCACACAGCATGGGCTGGTTCAAGCGATGAGGATTGGGTTTGTGTGTGCACGGGGACCCTTGTGCTGCACGTGGCTGCATGGTCACAGAGCTGGAATCGGGCTGTGTCTGCGGGTGCAGCAGTGGCCCTGGTCCTGTATTGCTCACAGTCACTGTGTCCATTAAACCAATTGCACAACAACCAGCCTGGGCTCTCTCCTGCTTCCCCTGTGCTCGATGAGCTCCTCTGCTCCTCTTCCTCCTGCTGGAGGGAGCTGGGGCCTCTCTCCAGGGATCCCAGCCCCTCCATGCGTTGGGAAAGCAGCCCGATGTAACCATGTTCAAGCATCCCTGTGCTGCGTTACCAGAGCTCGCTTGGGAGTGGGCAGGGGCTGGTTTGTCCTGGAGCCCCCACAGCCCCCGGTAACTGAGCAGAACACGGGGTTGTACGAGAGGAAGAGCTAAGGCTGGATTGAACCCGGGCTCTGAGGATGCCTCTGCATGCTCCGGGCTCCTGCCCTGCGCCGGTCCCAGCCGGAGGCTGGCGTTTGTTCAAGGCCTTTCCTGCCAGACGGGGTCCTCTGTGTGCGCAGGAGTGGGCGTTCTGTGTGCGGGTTCTGGCCATTGTGTCTCTTGGCGGGGGTGAGGACCCCGCCTGGGCTGCCCCCGGCCCTGCGCTCTGCGCTGGGACCGATCCCGAGCTGCTGCCGGTGCCCGCTCTGCCCCGGGGCCGCGCTCCCTTTCGCCCCGTTCCGCGCCTCTTGCACCACTCCCGGATGCAATCCCGGGGTTTCTCCCGCTTCCATCCCTCCCCTTGGCCGCCTTCACGGCTCCGGGGCCGCGGGTGCTGCCCTCGCTGCCCGGCCTCGTCCTTCCCCTCGGCACCAAAGGCGCCCCGGGACGTGCCCTGGAGCCGCGGGAGCCGGGGCTGCCCCCGCCCCTCGGCACCGGCTGCGGCTCCGGGGCCCGGCGGGGTCCCGCTCCCGGTCTCGCAGCGCCCCCTGCAGGCAGCAGCGGCTCTCGGTCGATCCCTGGGGCCCGGCGCAAGGCACCGCCGCTTCCCGGGGCTCGGGGGAGGCTCCGGGACCGCGGGCGGAAATCGCGGTACGGAACCAGCCCGGAGCCGCCGGTGCCAGCCCCGGGGGGGTGTCCCAGGCAGGAGCCCCGCTCCCTGCCCGCCGCGTCCCCGCGTCCGCCCCGCTCCGACGGCACCCGCCGGTCTCAGCCCCGCCCCGGCCCCGCCTCCGGCGCTGGGGCAGGAGCGGCGATGGCGGCGCGGTGGGCCCCGGCGCTGGGGCCGCTGCTGCTGCTGCTGCTGCTGCTGCCGCCGGTGCTGCCGCTGCCGCCGCCGGTGCGGGCGGGCGCGGGGGACTCGCGGCAGGAACAAGCGGTGCGGGCGCTGGCGCGGCGGCTGCTGGGCCCGCGCGCCGCAGCCGTGGCGCTGTCGGTGGACGCGGCGCTGGCGGAGGACGGCACCGGCACCGACACATACCGGTTGCGCTCCCCGCCCGGCGCCGCCGTGGCCGTGGCCGTGACGGGTTCCAGCGGCGTGGCGGCGGCCGCCGGCCTCTACCGGTACCTGCGCGACTTCTGCGGCTGCCACGTCTCGTGGTCCGGGGCGCAGCTCCGCCTGCCCGACCCCCTCCCGCGGCTGCGGGCCGAGATCCGCGCCGCCGCCCCCGGCAGGTAACGGCGCCGCGGGACCCAGCGCGGCGGGGCCGGGCGCCGCTCACGCCTCGTTACCCCGGGACAAGGCGCCCCTTATGTAACGGGAACGGGGCCGGGAACGGGGCCGGGAATCGGGGGGCCCATTGGCAGCCTCCCGCCCGCTCCCCAGGTACCGGTACTACCAGAACGTCTGCACCCAGAGCTACTCCTTTGCGTGGTGGGACTGGGCGCGCTGGGAGCGTGAGATCGACTGGATGGCACTCAGCGGCATCAACCTGGCACTGGCCTTCGTGGGGCAGGAGGCGACCTGGCAGCGGGTTGAGTATCACAGGGCCGGGCAGGGCCGTGGGGCAGGAGGCGACCTGGCAGCGGGTTGAGTATCACAGGGCCGGGCAGGGCCGTGGGGCAGCCATAGAGCAGCCGTGGGGCAGCCATGGAGCGGCCATGGGGCCGGCTGAGCCTCCACTGCCCACGCAGGTTTACCACTCGCTGGGCCTGAACCAGTCGGAGATCGATGCGTACTTCACGGGGCCGGCGTTCCTGGCCTGGAACCGCATGGGCAACCTCCATGGATGGGCAGGGCCGCTGCCGCCCGCCTGGCACCTCAAACAGCGCTACCTGCAGGTACCGGTGGCACCGCGGCTGCCCAGGGCGGCCCCGCATGAGCCCCTGCCCTGATCCTGCACATCCGGGGCCCCTGGCAGGGAGGTTGGGGCTCCTCTGCCCCTGCTCCCTCCCTCCTTCTCTCTCCCAGTACCGGATCGTGGAGAGGATGCGCTCGCTGGGGATGCTCACGGTGCTGCCGGCCTTCGCGGGCCACGTGCCCCAGGGGGTTCTGCGGTAGGTGCAACCTCACGTGCTCACAGACCCCGCGGGGAAGGTCAGCTCCGGTCCTGGCTCCATCCCTTGGGATGCACAGAGCGCTCCCGGGGCCAACAGAGCTCCTGGCCCTCGTGCCTGTGCTGGCTTCCCTATGAGGCTGCCCCATGGTGCTCTTGTCCTGCTCCTGATCCCTTCTCTGCCCTTGGCACAGGGTTTTCCCACGTGTGAACGCCACTCGCCTCGGGGGATGGAGCCACTTTGACTGCACCTACTCGTGCACCTACCTGCTGGACCCGCAGGACCCCATGTTCCAGGTGATCGGGACCCTCTTCCTGAAGGAGCTGATCAAGGAGTTTGGCACAGACCACATCTACAGCGCTGACACCTTCAATGAGATGACCCCGCTCTCCTCCGACCCTGCTTATCTCTCGAGGGTCAGCAACGCCGTCTTCAGGTCCATGACGGGAGGTGAGTCAGCACACGGTGGTTCACCAGGGCCTTGAGGTGGGGACAGCGGGAGGGTGGCTGTGGGCCCCACATGTGCTCGGCAGACCCGCTGCTGCCAGACCCTCGACATCACCCTGAGAGGTCACTCGGTGGCTCTCGGGGTCCTGCCTGGAGGGGACCTCACCCTGCGCCTTCATCCCCAGCTGACCCCGAGGCGCTGTGGCTGATGCAGGGCTGGCTCTTCCAGCACCAGCCCGAGTTCTGGCAGCCGGCGCAGGTGCGGGCGCTGCTGCACGGC
>WYDI02042581.1:0-28076 GCA_009867235.2 Psittacus erithacus
GGTCACACTTCTTTTGATGCAGCCCAGGATACAGTTGGCTTTCTGGGCTGTGAGCGCACACTGAAGCTGACTCATGTCAAGTTTCTCATTGACCAACACCCCCAGGTCCTTCTCTACAGGGCTGTTCTGAATCTCTTCTCTGCCCAGCCTGTAGCTGTGCCTGGGATTGCTCTGACCCAGCTGTAGGACCTTGCACTTGGCATGATTCCCTAAAAACAAAACAAAAAACCAACTAAATAATAATGCAAATCTTTGAACTAGCTTTAATTTTAAAGCCTGCCTCAAAAATGCTCTCATCTTGTAGCCCATATAGTATGATTCCATAGAAGAAAATCACTGAAATAGAGGGGCAAAATTGGGAAGGACATACAAAAATCACAGAAGTCTGCAGTGAGATGTCATACTTTTGTACGTTTTTCTCTGTAGTGATCACTGATACCTCAGTCTTTTATTATTATTAATTTCACTGTGAGACTTGTGCCTTCATGGGTCTCAGGTTGCCAGGTCAAACCCATCTTCAAATTACTCTTCTGCTTGCCCCTGGTCTAACATACCCATCAGTCTGCACACTCTGCATCTTACCATCAGACAAATAAAGGGGATTAAGAGCTGAGTCACACAATGCAACTTGGGAAAGATGAGAAAAGGTAGTGTGGGGTGGGAGAAATTGAGTCCTCATTGTAGTGTTTCTGTCTTTCCTGGAAATCCTCTGGTTTATGGGAAGCTTTTTGTCTTGCAGCAAGATCCACACAACCTCTCCGACTTCTTTTGCAAGGAGAGGACAGAGCACCAAGGACCCAGCTGCCCTGTGCTGGTCTATCTGTACTAGCACCTTTCCTGCCTTCACTTAGAATCTGAGGGTTACCCTCTCTCTGAGGGTTATGGTGCAGTTTCCGATTAAAATTCTTCTGGAAATAACAGATTTTTGTCAGAATTAAATGGCTGCCAACGCTAAGAGTGAAGGGAATTCTGCCTTCTTAGAGGATGCACTCACATGTCCTTTTCATAAGTAGGTGGTTAGTCAGCCAGATAGGGTAAGAACAGCCAAACCACCAAACGCTGTTATTCCTCAGCTCCCTGCGTTTCTGTTTTTATTCCATCATTTCAAAGTGCAAATGCTGAAGGAAGACTGAACCGTCCATGCACCTGCGCTCTGCAGGATGAACACCGCAGCCCCCCATGCTTCATGCAGGTGTGAGCCGGGCCTCATAAATAAACAATTAAGAGAAATAGCTGTAGGAGAGGGTCCGCACAACGCGGCAGCTCAGCTCCGCCGGGCAGCGGGTACTGGTACCTGCCCCGCGGCAGAAGCAACCCCCGGATAGATCGGCGGGTCCAGGGCCGCCGGGAGCCTACGGGCAGGGCGTTGGGGAGAGCGGCGCTGGCGCGGTGCCCTCCTGCCTCGCCTGAACCCTTTCACGAACCGCCTGCCCCGCGTCCTCCCCGGGCCGGACCGGCCCCACCTCACCGCGCCCGGGGCTCCCATTGGCCCCAGACGAAAGTCCAGCGGGCCTCCCGGCTGCTATATAGGTACCTATAGACGGATGGGCGCCTGTCACCGCAGCGATGAGCGGCTGCAGCATCCTCCTCCTCCGGCGCCCCGCCCTCACCTGCGGCCCCGCCGCTCACGGAGCAGTCGGGCTGCGGCCTCTGAGCTGCTCCCT
Source organism: Psittacus erithacus (assembly GCA_009867235.2). Lineage (NCBI taxonomy): Eukaryota > Metazoa > Chordata > Aves > Psittaciformes > Psittacidae > Psittacus > Psittacus erithacus. Next base: position 1,665 of record WYDI02042581.1, read on the forward strand.
GCGCGCCCCGCGGGGCCGCGGGCACCCGCTGGCCGCGCTGCCCGGGCCGCCCCGCTGGCCGCTGATGGGCAGCCTGCCCGACGTCCTCTGGAAAGGGGGGCTGAAAAGGCAGCACGACACACTGGTGAGGCGGGCGGAGGGATGGGGATGCTGCGGCGGGGTGTGTGGGGGAGCCAGGAGCGCCCCGCACTCACCGGAGGGGGATTCGGTCTCTCCTACATCCCCAGGCCGAGTACCATAGGAGGTTTGGGAAGATCTTCCGCATGAAGCTGGGGGCTTTCGACTCAGTGCACATCGCAGCCCCCTGCCTCCTGGAAGCTCTGTACCGCCGGGAGAGCGCCTGCCCCCAGCGCCTGGAGATCAAGCCCTGGAAAGCCTATCGCGATCTTCGCGACGAGGGCTACGGGCTGCTGATCCTGTAAGTGGCGTCGGCAGCTCATCTGCGGAGATGCGGGGAGGGCCGGTTTCTCCCTGCGGTCTCCGGGATGCCTGGGGATACTGCGAGCGGGCGGCCGCGGGGCTGGTCCGGCCTCCCCTGTGCGGCTGTGCCCTCGGCTCCCCTCCCTCCCGGAGCTGGCTTCATCCGTTGTCACCGAGAGGCGGCTGCGGCGTCAAGTTTGCTCCCGTCGGGGAGGTGAAGGCGCATCCGCGCCCCGCGCCGCCGGGGAGGTCCCGATGCACATGCTGCCGGTTTGGGGCTGTTTTCTTCTTTCTTCCTTCTTTTCGCCTTTCTCTTCCCAACCTCGCTGTTTTTAATTCAATCTAGGGAAGGAAAGGACTGGCAGAGGGTCAGAACTGCCTTTCAAAAAAAACTAATGAAACCCGGGGAAGTTGCGAAGCTGGACACCACAATCAACGAGGTATTGTGCTTTGAGAAAGTCTCTATTCCCACTCCCTTGGAATCCTAGGAAATAAAGGCAGATCAAATCTTCCAGTTTACTTGGATAGCTGTTGACTACAGCAGTAAAACCATGAGTTCATACTCTGAAATCAGCCAGGGAATAATAAAGACAAATGGATTATCAGGGTCTGACCATAAGTGAGACCACACAGTTGACATTGTCTGTCTCCCCAGGAACAGCAAGATTATTCCACAATGATACAGGCACCTGTCAAACCCAGAGTTTTTTCTTGTTTTTGTTGCACTCTGTGGTTTTTGCCTTTATTTCTTCATCCTCTTTAACCTCTGTGTTCGCCACCGAGTTTGAGGGGCATTTGTGATAAACAGCTTAATCCTCCTTATTGTGAAACTTCTATTGTCCCAGCATCAGACTGAAGCATTTCATCCCTGTGGTGGAAAGCTCAGTTCATCAGTGTACAGGCAGTAGTAACAAGAGAGTCATGTAAAATCCAGACATATTAAGACAGGGGAAACTGAATCTCATTCAAAGAACATAAGTATTCCTCTCCTATGTGAGATTGTTATCTATTGAAAAGACAGCTGAAATGCTAAATTACATGAGTCTTTTATTAGTTGATGTAATTTTATTCCCTTTTATTCTCTCTCTTCTCTCCACCACTTAGGTCCTGGAAGACTTCATGCACAGAATAGATGATGTTTGTAACCACAATGGACAAATGGAAGATGTCTATTCAGAATTCAACAAATGGTCATTTGAAAGTAAGTTGGTTTTGCCTGAGAACAATAGGCATTTTGTACCTTCTAAGGCATTTCAGTTAAAGTATGGTCAGTGAGAAATGTGTGGGCTGATCATTTCCAAGCTATCACCTACGATATCATGGGAAATGGGTTGCAGAAAAGCCAGGGACTAGCAGTGCACGTGCAAAATTCAGCAGCAGCTATACAGACTCTTCTTCTGGTCATCTATGTGGCTTCCAAAAAACCTCAAACATAAAAGTGGCTTATAAATCCAAAGCTTGGGGGAATCTCAGTGCATTTATCTAGACTGGGATCAGAGAGCACTTGACTGTTTTTGTCCATCTGATATTTGTTAATTAACAGCAGCACAAGATCACTGAACTGATTCAATAACAGTGAAGTGTATTCATTGTAAACAAGGGTTGGAAAAATCCCCTTTTAAATGTTTACATTGGGATTGAGAAGCACTGGAATAAGTTACCGATGTGGGAGCCTCCACCTTTAGAAACCTTTCAGAGTACACTAAGGAGCCATGTGCCAGGAATGACTTATGGCAGAAGAAACTGCATCAGTGGTTCCCAAAGGGAGGGATGGTCAGCTATAGCATGGAACTGAAGCTCTGCCGGACACATCTGCTCTTGGCTGGCTCATCTCAGCAACATGCATACTGAGCTCAGGAAGTGTTTGGGTGTGGTTTTCCTTTCCACTCTGCGGTGATGGCTGCTTTTAGAAGGAGAGAAATAGGAAGTGACAGCTTTAAAAAAAGAAAAAAGTAAGTGGAGAGGTGGAAACTGGTGGAGTGTGGGATGCAGCCAGTGTTTGTGAGCGCTTTCTGGCTGTGGAAAGGGCAAGAAGATGCTGGAGTAGATGGCTTCTCCAGCTTTCTGCAACTTATTTCTCTTCAGTAGCACTGCCAAATATGCCAGCCCTGCTTGGCAGAATGATCTGCTGCTTGTGAGGGGATCCGTGTAGTTCTTCTTTTTTGTGAAGAAAGTGCTACTGTAAGGACATCTTAGCCAAGCGTACTGCTTCCTGGGTCTGAGGCAAATGTGCAGGTGTTTTGAAGTGCTGCTCTCATAGGTGCATATCATAGAACATATTTCAGGATAATCCAAGCCGTTCCTTGATGAGAAATGGTGACAGCATGCACCCTTCTGTTTATATCATTTAATTATAAAATTCATTAACAACAGGTATCTGTCTGGTGCTGTACGGAAAGAGGTTTGGTCTCCTACAGAAGGATGTAGAAGAAGAAAGTTTGAACTTCATCAAGGCTGTAAAAACGGTATGGAGGAGTCTTTACAGGGGCTGTTTTGATTTTCTACTCCTATTACTAATGAGAAGGTACCTGGAAAAAGAAACTCAAGCTTCTGTGCTACAAGTGTATTGGCAGCCTTGCACATCCAAGGTGACACATGCAGCAAAAGGTCTGAGGAGACTTCAGTGCTGCAAAGCTAGCACTGAACATCTGGCAGTCTCATTTTTAAAATGCCTAAAGCTGTAGGGGGAAAAATGTGGTGTGGACATCAGGGTAATCCTGGAAATAGAACTGTCAGGTGGGTTGGTTAACTTTCCTCTCCCTGTGAGACACCTGTTGTGCAACACTGCTGTTTGTTGAGTGGGGCTTCTGAAGTTGTGTGGGATTATGCAAATACACTGGGTTTGGAGGTTAGTCACTCCTGCAAGCCCATCTGATGTGCATTTTGCTGCAATGTGGACTCAGGTGATATGCATCTGCCTAATTTCAGCCTAAAAACCTAGGCCAGGTACCTATCTTTTAGATGGCTAACATTAGGCTCCATCTGTTTTTAAGGGAGAGGCACTGCCAAAGAGTGGCTTGCCCCACTCTAAAACAGGTGCTTAAAATAGGATGAATCACTCGCTGCAGACGTTTCCTAACCTCCACTGGCTGTCCCTAATTTTTAGCTGGATATGCTCCACGTAGATTGAGACCCATCCTTTTGGTCCAGGTTGGAATGCCTGCCAGAATCTTGACTTCCTAAAAATTGCCTCCTACTTTACAGTCTAATGTTGTTTGGAGATTGCAAGTAGATAAAGAAAGGTTTCAAAAACTTTCTCTCCACCACAGATGATGGCTACTTTTGGAATGATGATGGTGACCCCTGTAGAACTTCACAAGGGTCTGAACACAAAAGTCTGGCAAGCTCACACAAAAGCATGGGATGATATATTTAAAACAGGTTATTGTCTCAAACACAACTTCTCTCCTTTCCCTTTGTCTCTGCTTCCTACTTGGTGGAATTAACTTCCTTCATACTTGCTGCTGCCCTGTGCTGCTGTTCATTGCTGCCTTCAGTGCAGATTAAGACACTTGCTGCAGCTAATCACAGAGCTCTTCCAAGCACGGGAATACTGTTGTCTTATGACTAACACTTAGGTCTGCTTGTAGGACAATACCCAATCCCCAGGAAAGCCCCAGAAATTTAGGAGCTAGCAACACTGTGAGTCGACTTTTATCTGTCATAAAATGAAATAGCCAGAAAGTGTATAAACTCTTTAAAGGTGAGATATATGGGTGAGAAAAGGGACTGCTCTTAAAGGCACCTCAAAGGTAGTTATTTTCTTGAGAAACAAGAATTTTACATACAACAAAAGCCTGTTTGCTTCAGTAAAACAAAAAAGAGAGAAATTATAGGTTTTCTGAACAACCTGGAATATAGTTTAAACTCTTAAAAGCATCAGCAATCTAAATCCTAAGGTACAGTTTGGCTTTTTGACAACAATGTCTAAGATGGATTGGCCTTCACATTACAAAAATTACTCTAACTCCAGATTTGCAGTTCAGTTTCTCTTTGTCAATATTTTTCTAGATAGTGACAGTTATAGCTGAAAATTGAGAAAGGGTTTGGCACTTGCATGATTGGGATGCTGAGTGATATATTTCTCTTAGGTATTTGAGTACTTGGTAAGTCACGACTTTTGGTCATGCCAGCCACATATGCAGTTATTTATTGCTTCTTAGTTTATGGGCTTTAGGAAAGACACTTGAAACCAGTTTTGTCCAGAAAAAACAGTTTGACACCTTCACTTGACAGGAAGAGCTCCTTACTAGGAACTGCTCTTAACAATTGCTATATTCATGAGAAAGGGTGGCCCAAGCCTAGTCCTCTATATTTAAAAGCAAACAAACAAAATGCAAAAATTTGGCATCTATTTTTGCCTTCCCTTAGTAAATCAAAGGCTTCAATTTCCCCTCAGGGAGTCTGAGTGCTAAGTCTCTTTGATTTTCTAACACCTTGATCCCCTTTGAAAACCCAAGCTAATAAATTTTACATGCTTGTATCCCTGTTTGCTAAATATTTCACTCAACACATCAGTTATTTCCATTGCTAATTTAAGAAGGCAGAATTCCTAATAGTTTGCGGAAGCTCTTTCTGTTCAGAAGTGATTTTTGTGATCTATTTATTTTATTTTTTTTTTGGTCTAAAAGGTGAAAATGCCATTGTTTATTCAGTATAATGCTCATTGCTTGACAAAAGAGCACAGCTTGGTATCTTCTCTCAAAATCCTGCATGAAACATGCGTTTGCTTTTATTTTTTCAGTATTTATAGTGATTTTCCATTAATCACCTCCTGCTCCTCCCTCCTCAGCCAAGCACTCCATTGACTCTCGACTGGAAAAACACTCTGCACACCCTCAGGAGGATTTCCTGTGTGACATCTATTCTGGAGGACAACTTTCCAAGAAGGAGCTGTATGCTACCATCGCAGAGCTCCAGATCGCTGGAGTTGAAACGGTAAACCTGCCTTTCCAAGAGCTTGCTAAAATTAGCACCCTTCCAACTCCCTGCTTTCTTCCATCACCTAACCATCACAACATCTGAAAGTGAGCTCATCCTGTAGCACCTTTGGTGGCCTATGTGCGAGTGAATTTTTACCTGAAGTCACTAAATTCTTCCTTCTGCTCGGTACTCCTAGAGAACCACTGGGATGGTTCATAACTCCTTAGGCTTGCAAAATACTGCAAAACAGCGACCAGCCATAGAGGCTGCTTTGAGCTTTTGGCAACTTCATGTTTCTGTCACCACCAATGGAGGTCTTGCATTTCTTTTTGCTTTGTTTCAGACGGCCAATAGTTTACTGTGGGCTTTGTATAACATTTCACGCAATCCACATGTTCAGCAGAAGCTTTTCCAGGAAATACAGAGTGTCTTGGCTGCTAATGAGGGTCCAAGTGCTGAGAACCTGAAAAATATGCCTTACCTAAAAGCATGTCTGAAAGAATCTATGAGGTAAAGTTCTCAAGGAATTTGCAAAAATCAAAATGATCACAAAGGTTTTTACCAGCCAGTGTGTACTAGGGAGAAAGAATTTTCTAGTATATAGAATTTCATTTACCTTGCTGGTTAAGGGAAACTATGATAAATGCAGGAAGAAAAAATGCTGGAAATGTAACCAATTTTGTTTCTTTCACTGTAGATTAACACCATCAGTGCCATTTACCACTCGCACCATCGACACAGAAATGGTTCTGGGAGATTATCAGCTGCCCAAAGGGGTAAGTCAAATTAATTTAGTTTACTAGAATATGTTGTCATTGATTAACTGTCCTTAAACCACTGAAGTTGGTCATATTTCAGTCTTAAAATGACTTTGCCCAAGGACGAGTCCCAGGGTAAGGAATGGAGAACTTGCACCAAGAATTCCCATAAACAGAAAACCGCACCTGCCTGCACTGCCTTTGGAGTTAGACAAAAATAGTTTTGCCTGCTATTTCAATTTTTTTTGTCAAATTTTCCCGTGATTTTCTGAGAAAATGATGACCTTTTTGGTGTTGGAATTAATCTTCAGAGAATTACGTGACATTTGCCAAGGGAACTACCTCACCTTTACTGTTGAATTATTTTGTTCCATTAACAAACTGATTCCCTTGGTAGCTCTGAGCCAATTTGTAATGAGACTCTCTTTCTATTGCTTTGTTTATAGACCATACTAATGATAAATAGCCATGCCTTGGGTTGCAATGAAGAGTACTTTAATAGCTGGACTCAGTTTAAACCAGAGCGCTGGTTTCAGAAAAACTTAATAAATCCATTTGCTCATGTTCCATTTGGCATTGGGAAGAGGATGTGCATCGGACGCCGCATTGCAGAGCTACAGCTTCACTTGGCTCTTTGCTGGGTAAATACTCTAAAAATGGCATTCCATGCACAATGCCTGGTTGTTCAACACGTAACCTAATGAGAAGATCTAGAAGCCATAGCGCTCTGACCAAAATGTCTGTGTTTCAGCTCATTCGCAAATACCAAATTGTAGCAACTGACGACAAACCAGTAGAAACACTCCATTCAGGAATACTGATTCCCAGCCGGGAGCTTCCCATTGCATTTCACAGACGATAAGGTATGTGCCTGAGGGTCTCTTGAGTGCAGGAGGCTTTTCTTTGAACCTCATTTAGAATTTTCATAGGACTGTGAGTGTAAAAGGGCAGATGTCTGTCTAAGCTTTACTCTCACAATGTGAGATTTATTAAACACCATCGCGTTCTGTTATTTTTAACAGAAAATATTCCATGTACTAAGACCGCAAGTTTTGTACTTATGGCTCTGAAGTTAGCTGTCACGTTTTAAACTCCACAAGGGCATGTCTTCTGTGCATGGTGCAGATCAGAAATGTACATACCATTGGAGAAAACAAAACAGTGGCTATTATTATAACTTCTCCACTGCATTTCTAGAAGACTTTTCCTGGATAATGGCATTTGATTTTGAGCATCAGTGCACAGATTAAAAAGAAAATTCCCTAGTGAAGGAAGAATGCACCAGTGCACTACGGAGTTTTGATAAGAAAAAATATTTTAGCAGAAGGACAGAGAAAAGAAATACCCATTTGTAAATAGCGATGAAATGTTGCGAATTATTGCATATTTTTTGCTTCCAAAAATTGCATGTAAGATTTTCTCTGCTCACAAGCTTATACAAATAAGAAAAAACAATAAAAAAAGCTTGTTTGTGTAAAAATCTAAATGGGAAAACTGGGTCTTTGATCTAGAATTACGTTTTCAAATTAGAAATCAAGTGATATTTAAATACTGTGAGAGAGAGGGGTTGTTTTGCTGGCCAACACCACAGGAGAAAAATCACCCAATATAATCTGAATAAGGGTATTGATTCCTTTAACTGAATTTTGTTCAGAGCTATTTGCTTTTAAATAATCGATCACTCTGTAGATTCCTTTTCTGTTTAATACAGCTTGAAGAAAATAAATGACACCCCTGCTGCTGCCTTCTCCGAAGAAATGCATATCAGCTGGGAAAGTCAAAGCCTATGGTAACCAGTGGAGAAACTGCTACATGCATCCCTTGAACAATTGCTGAGCTAAAAATACCACCAAGAAAATCTCCCATACTGTTTTGTTGGGAAAATGTGGTTAGTTAGTTCAGCTGTGTTTTAGCAGTGTTAAAAGGAAAGAAAAATACCATGCACATTCATATGCCTATGCGAATATACTGATTTAGTGCAGCTGAGGGACTGTACAGGGTAGAGCTTGACAGTGAGCTGTGGAGTGTTATGTACAGTTCTTATTAGTGCCCAGTGAAATTATTATAGCCTCAAGCTGTTCAACCGGCTGACTTGGAAAGAGCTGGCTTCCAGTCTGTGGGTATCATGCAGGACACCTGGGAAACAACAGTCCCTACTGAACTGCCCTGTCAGCTCAGAATTGAGGAGCTTTGGGAAGTCAGGCTAAGGGAAAAGAAACTTGCTTAGTCTTTATAAAATTGCCAATGTCATGAATGAAACTGAGAAGTAAGATGGCAGTTTGTAACAAGGATAACAACAGGGCTTAAAAATTAGGATAATTAAAGAAATATACTTTCCCTAACATTATTCACTTCCTTAATAACAGAGAACTAAGGACAAAGGTATATAACAGGATTTATTCCTCATTCCTGCACAGTACTTTGAAACAGTTGCAGTACTATTGAGTGCAGAGTATACTGCTGCATACCCTGCTCTTGCCCATAGAGTTTCATGCCTCCAACTCCCACACAAGCCATTTTATCATGACTTTATTGCAAAACCTTAGTGGTCTTTTATTGCATGAAAGGTGTTATCCGTAAACAGAATCACTAGAATCCTATGGGTTCTGCCACTATTAAATGATGATTATCCTAACAGGATAGTTACTTTATCAATGAGTAATATAAAATATGTGCTTCAAAGAACCACAGGAAATAAGAATCCTAAATATTTTGAAGAGGTCTATTTCTTGTGGAGATTTCAATATCTGTATCTGAAGGTTAAAGTCACTGCCCTGCATGTCATACCGTATGTTAGCTGTTAACACTCACTAGTGTATTTTCCCATGATGCAGTTTCAAGTACAGGTTTATATATATAACATGAATGGTTATTTTTATTTTTTTACATTCTGAAATGTTACAACTTCATGGCATTTGTTGGACCGTCTCCTGCATTTTTTAGTTTTCCTCTGCTGTTTGTAAGCTGCTGCCATATTAAGATGTGTAAAGTGATTTGTACATTATCTGAACCTTTCTAGTCAATTTGGTAATAATCAATTTTATAATAAAATAAAGATTTCTATTTTTTTCCTACAAAGAGTCTTCCAGAGTTTACTATAAAGTCTTTGTAGAATTACAAAAATCTTGTCACTTGTGCTAACTTCTTGCAACAAGCTGCTGTGGTGCTTTCATCCCTCTGCTTAATTGCCTCCATAGGCTTGTACTTGAAATTATACAAAATGCAGTTACTTTAATGCAACAGTGAAAAGCTTCCTCTTTATGATACTGCTAAGCTGCTTCACTGTGGCTGTAATGACATCCTGGCTGGGAAACTGGCTGCAAAGCCCAGCTCTGGTGGGAGGGTGTAGCGAACACTACCCGGCACCTGACCGGCCCCGGCGTGGTGGATCCCAGCTTAGTAAGTGTTTAGCTTAGCAGGGATGTAATGCCCTGCAGCATGGAGCTTTGATGCCAAACTCCTTTTGTGCCATTAGTCTTCCTATTCCTTCAATCTAGGCTAGCCTCACTGCTTGGGAATGTGTTAAATCCATGCTGACAGTCCATTTACCCCTAATCCTACGAGACCTCAACGAGCAATAATGTTAGGAGGTTTCCTGCATGCATAGCACAGTCTGAACACGTTTCTCCCTAGCACACACAGTACTGAGGTCTCCAGGGATGGGATTGTTACATTTCTCTGCCATTATGACAAGACAAAATCAATATAAAGCTTTGAGGAAGGATGGAAATAGTTTGAAGCTTTGCAGGTTCAAAAGAAATGATGGATATGAAAAAGTGCCATCGACCCAGCACCGTGACTGACAGCTGGGTGGTTATGCAAAGAGCAAATCTGACAGTTATCAAAGCAAGCTGTCTGTGCCAAGTGAAGGCTGCCTCTGGCTGAGTGAGTGGTGCTGTAAGAAAAACCATACAGCACTCTGTGAGTATGTCAATTCTCTGAAGATCATATTGCAATGTGTCCTTTGGAGTGACTGTGGTTTGTGCTGCTGAAACTAACCTGAGAACTGGGAGCACCGGGTGGGCTGGGAGACCATAGGTCTCACCTGATCCATGGGAAGCTTTGGCAGCTCCCCTAAGGTGCAAAACGATGTGCAGAGATCTACCCAAGGTCCTACAACAATAATATGCAGTAAATCTCTTGTTAGACTATTATAAACTAATATTACTCCTTAGAGCCAATGGAGTTGTGCCAATGTGAAACAAGTGTTAGAAAGCAAGGTCTATTGTTCAATCCCAGGCATATCACACTGCACACAAATGTTCCAACGGTTTAACTTTTAAAGACAACCAAAGAGAAGAGGTGTTATCTATTTGCATTGACCTTGACAGCCTAATTATCAGCTATTTTGAAATCCTTTATTGCTTCTGTATAGTAAATCACAGGTTCAAGCTTACTGGAATGCTGATTATTTTCACTATTTAAATTTAGTGGACTCAAAGATCTGCACAAGTGTTGCTCTAAGGTTTTGAGCAGCTCTTTACAAGCTGAGGTGCAAATGCGTGCTGTCTTCTGGATTTCAGTGCAATATCCACCAACCTGGAAAATTTTGCTCCGGAAGCTTTGTAGATTTTTGAGTTCCTGAAGTTTTCAAAGAACTTCATTAATCTGCTACCTCAAAGTAAATGTGCAAAGCCATTTAGCTAGCAAATAGGTAATTATCAAACTACACAGATAATGAATGACCAAGCCAGACTTCAACATTGAGAAACCCATATGGCTTGCTTTGTCTTGTATTTCAGAAATCCAGCATGATGCTTCTGAGATTAATAAGTGTCCATGAAACCTTTCATCTGTGGTCAGCTGGATACATTCAGTTCAGTTCTTTGCCTCTTTGAAATGGTTTGCTCATTCAGGATTACTTACGGGAAAGACAATGACACAGCTACTTCCCTGTTGTAGTTTCCTACGCTTACTCCTCAGAGGAAGATAGCTGGATTGTAAAATGAATGGAATTAATTGGCCTCCGCATTAACTTTCTCAACAAGGAAGGGAATGAGGTTTACCTATCCAAAAGGAAAGTAATTCTGTTCAGGCTTTAGGCAGGTTAGTGGGAATGACAGAAGTGAAGTTGGAGCCAACTTTGTGGGGATTTTTATGGATAGAGGATGTCAGTTTTCAGGACTGACACGCTGGCGTTTTTCATGCATGTCCTGGTCATTATAAGGTGCCTGTTTCACACTGCTCTGAGTCAGTCTCTGCATACACCTCTCAGTGCTGTAATTAGATGACAGATAAGGTGTTCTAGTTTGCCTTTTTGTATACTGAGAAAGAGCTTTGTTCTCAGCAACTAGAGGTAGGATTCATAGTTGTGTCAACGCTGACTTTAACTGATGGGACAAAATAACCCAAGCTCTGAAAAAATAGCTCTGCAAGATGCTCACAGCTAAAGTTCATTCTAGAACAAATTGTAGGAGAACAACTTTGCACATGCTCAGCTTTCAATATGTGAAACATCACATTGACCTCAGTGAGGCTGTATGTGCACATGTGGAGGTTTTACTGTATTATTATTTCCAGCATGTCATTTGTGGCACCCATACTCAAAATTCATGTAAGAGTTGTAGCTTTAGAGGAAAAAGCTGCCTTTTTACTTCAGATAACTGAAACAACGGGTCTGTTGAGATTGAAACTACAAGCAGTCTCATTAATCTCTTGCCCTGGATGTGTGTATTGTTCTGATAACTTGTGGATTGATATACCGTCATGTGGGTGGCTGTATTCAAATTTTCTTTGGTGTGTCCTCCTAGGCATGGCTTGGGAAAAAGCCTGAATGTTATGTGATGAAACTGAGCATTATACTTACATTTAGTGTTGGGTATTTCTGAGTATCGGCTTTCAAGAGAGTAAAAAATAGAGAGATGCTAAGTTGTTTTGTCACAGAAACAGCACATGTCCTTCCTTTCTGCTGATGTTCCAAACTCTCTGCTCTCTTGTACTGTAGCTCAGGGCTGCAATCTCACTGCCTTAAATCTCTTTCGTACATTGAGACATAAACCAGGAATACATTTGTTGACACTGAGAAATGTAAAACTAACAAAAAACACGTATCGGCTACTACAGAATCAGTACAATTGTTTGGGCAGGGTAGTGTAACCAGTACTGATGGAGACCACATTTGGGATCTGGTTCAGCATTACAGTGTTCTTTACCAAGAGAGCCCAACTTTCCATATGAATATTACTGCTCGCCTCTTTCTTGTCTATTTATCCGAAAGTGCAGTGACACCTCATACTATACCTATCTGCAACTAAACCTCAATATTTCTATATTCTTCTTTGCTAGCAGAGGAAGGACTACATTGGCTCCCATCTCTTGTCCATAGTTTTTGTCTCAGCTGTATGATCAGTAGCCTGTGGCTTTAGAACAACAAAAAAGTTAAACTTTAGCTATAGCATTAGGGTTCAGAAGGAGACTTTATCAGTCTTTACATCATGGGGTTTGGATGGAGCTGAGCACTCATAGAGCAATCCTCCTCTGACAAGGAAAACAACAACGAAACTTCTTTATGAGGCAGAATATTTTTCTCCATGGGACAATGTCAAAGCAGGTGTGGAATGGAATGCCATTTATAATCAGGGTAAATTATACTTTGCTTTCATGGGCATGTTCCTCTCGGCAAGTTCAAACTCCTTGCCTCTAATTGTTCAGCATGTTGAATGAACTCCAGGCAGCACATGTCAGAGGAGAAGGGAAGGCAGTGGAGGCTGCTGCTGGCAGGGAGCACAACAAGGCAGTAAAGGGAACTCTGAGTACAAGAGTTACCCCTTGGTCTTCCCCAACTGTAATGCATGTTTATGATACTTTACCTTCAGCTATCAACTTAAGTACCCAGAAACTTGATCGTAAATCAAACAAATCACATCTGATTCACCCTGCAATTGATCTGTGTTCTGCATAAAAGAGGAGACAGGAGAGAAGCAAGGGAATGGTGCATGTCTTGACTGCCTTAAACTAAAGGAGATCCTCGCTGTCAGATGGACTTCCAGTGGCATAGAGTTGGCTTGAGGTGAAGAAAGGAAAAATGTTGTCTAAATTTAATGTAAATAATGAAAGAATGTAAATAATGGAAGGAAGTCTGAAAAACTCACAGCTCAGGCAGTATGGATTGCACTTATCTAGAAATTCCAGTTCCCACAAAAACCAAAAACCCCTTTATGGTTTATTGCAGTTATACCAATGGGAATCACAAATAGTGTTGCAGATGAGGTCAATGCCTGAATCAAGCACAGCCCCACTTGGTTCAGGGCAAAGGTACCCACATATCTGATCAGGTGTGTCAGCCAAGAGCCAGCTTGATCCATGGGCAAAGGCCATCCTCAGTCCTAAAACTGGGAGCTGCTGTTGCAGGAACATTCAACCGCAGGCTGCAGATACCCAACTGCTCTTTGTCAACACACTCACTGTCTTGAGGTTGCACTGGATAGGATTAAACTGGCCCAGGAGAAAGCCTCAGCTGGGATCCAGATTTTAGTTGTTTTAAATGGGGCCTGCAAAGCATAAGTTGAATAAGAAAGACTTTGGAAGTGAGGTTGTGGGCAGGATAACACTGTAGGTAGTTGGGTTCACACACATCATTTGATCTGCTCGGGCGATGCCAAGTTTTGGTACTCCAGAACAAGTCTGTCTTCCCTCTGGCTATGTTTGACAGTCAGAGCAATAGAAAAGAAAAGCTATAAATATGCATTGCTCCTTGTGACACACACATTCAGTATCTCATTTCAATGTAAGTGAAAAGCTTCAAAGCACACCCTACTAAAAAGAACCCAACCAAACAGAGAAAACAAAACAGGAGATATCTTGTATGTAGTCCCTGAACACCCTGATTTAAATTTCTCAAGTAATTGAACAGCCTGGACATATTATTAAATCCTTATCAGGAGCTTCCACTGTAGCTTCGCCTTTTAATAAGTGTACAAGAGGTTGGAATGCCACTGAAAGTTGTTTTTAATCATTAAAGACTAAATCCAGAGCATCTTGGATTTTCTACCTGATGGAAGCAGATTGCGCAGCTTGCAGAGCTGTGAAATCCTTAAAGAACTTCAAAGAAGGAAAAATTGGCTGCTCCTTAAACATACTTCATGTACTTAAATTGCTCATGATACCTGATCCACAGCAATATACCTTTATCAAATAGCTAATTCTAGGTGCTAATTTTTCAAAATAGGAGTTTTTCTCCTTTAAAATTAAATTGAATCCAATGCTCTGTTTAAATGTCATCACAGGATGAATCAGACAGGTATTTTCTCACAACAGGGTTTCACTGATGACATTTTTCAGTCATCACGGTGAATGAAACACTTGAGTATGTCATAGAGTCATAGAACAGCTTCAGTTGGAAGGGACCTTTAGAGATCATCTAGTCCAACCCACCTCCCTGCAATAAGCAGGGAGATCTTCAACTATGTGTATAAAATAATTCAAAAGCCCATAATAAGCATTGATAACATCTCAGTAAAAAAGCAGGATATTTTCTTCACAAGGTTAGTGACCAAATAAAGCTCTTTATGGAATTGAGTTTCTGCTAAGAAATTTCAATTTTACATTCTAATACAAATTATTCATCAGTAAATGAGGAAGATGTTACTTGAGAGGTGAATAAAGGAATTTGGGGGTGTTTGCTTTCAGGAAGGGAGGTGTACAGCAGTGTCTGACATTTAGCTTTGAAGAGCATAGATCAATGGAGGAACAGCAATTTGTTAGATAACACAAAATAATGCTGGGTTGCCATTAAGGAAGATATTAAGAAATCATGTTTTGGTACTTATCAAAAGTATACATCCCTGCAGAGGCACTTTAGCATAAAAAGTGGATTTTTATGGAGAAAAAGGTAATTTCTGGCCATGAATGATCTATTTAGTAAAAAGATGCTATTGTTCTAAGTAACAAGAGTCCAAGTGCACTTTGCTATTAATGGCAACCAGCTCAATTCAAAACAGTACTCCATGCAGATGTTCAGTTATCATGACTTGTCCATTAAAGAAATGTTAATTGAACTAAGAATAAATCTAAGTTGTTTTTTTTCCTCACCAACTTCCAGAAAAGAGGAAAAACAAAAGATATGTTCATATGATTGGAATTTGGTTCCATATCAGGCATTGCTTTTCCTAAGAAAATGTAATATTTCAAGCTTCATGTCTAAGTGCTTTCTCTTGAAAGGACTGATAAAAAGTGCATAGGGAAACATTTGCAGTGAAATGCAATATTGCTCTGTCAAAATTGGTTTTTGCATCCAGAAGCAATGGTGCATCTTTGCAGAGGCTTCTGCTCAACCTGCCTGTCTATTAAATACCTATTTACATGCAGATTGTAAAAGACTTTTCCAGGAAAGAAAGTGCAGTAGAGTTACAAGAAGAATGCAGGCCCATAATTGTAAGGACAATTTTGGAGGTTTTTGAGGCCTCTTTATAAATGATGCTTTCATCATTGTTTTAGCCATCTAGGGCTTTTATTATATGAGCTCTCAGTGAGAGTTAAAACTCTGCAGCCTCTTCTGAAAATGGAAAGGACTTGTCCCTAGAAGCCATTGACACCAATTCAAAAGAGCAGGTAGGGTAGCTGTGTGACTTTTTAGGTGTGGTAGCTAACCTCCAATAAAAGCCCCATGGAGACTGCACCCCAAGAGAACTTTGTGGGTTCACAGACTAATCATGAGTTGTCATCATCCACCCCTCTCATGACCACGTATCCTGCTCTCTCTCAACCAGGAGACTTTGATCCAAACAAAGCCCGTTTTTGCAGGTAGGATCAGAGAGCTGCTCTGATTCACCACTTAGCTACAAAACTGCTCGAGTCAACAGCAGGAAAGCGCCATGAGCATGTACTGGCATATGGCACCATGGAGCTGTAAAGGGTAAGACCACTGTATCTGAGCTGCAGCACAGCTTTATAGCACTCAAAGAAACCATATAACTGTACCTGTAGTTGCAGCTGACTCCTAAGATCACTCTTAAGAGAAATACAGGTGCTGAATCATTTTGTTTTCAATGCAACCCCTCAGAGTCTGAAATATTTACATGAAATTGAGCCATCTGCATCCGGGAGGATGTTTTCATTTGGGAGCTCGGGGATTTTTTTTCCCCCTAAATGCCAAAGTTTCACTCAGGAACTTTCCTTCTGAGCACATCAGAAAAGCAGTAACTGTGAAAGCTGCTCTTGTTACTGAACCATGGCAAAACAGATTTCCAGCAAAGGGGCACACGCAGAGGGAAGTCTGTCTACCAGTGCATGGGAAGGTGTGCTTGAGGACATTTTCCAGAAAGGAGACTGGCTTCAAATACAGTTGACTCATAACTCCTGCAAAGTTTTTCTTGCCCAAAGGCAGAATTGAAAGAGAAACTAGATCAGCTCAATCCTTGAGGAATCAAAGAGTTAGCTCTGAGCCAGCAGTGTGGAGATATTCACCAGTCACTGCGGGAAGGGAGGGAAGTTTTGTTTATGCGTAGATATAAATGAATGGAATAAATATTAAAAAATAGCATATTATACCACCTTCTGATGCCAAATATTTGATCTGTGCTTTGATCCAACTACAGGGTTCTGGCAGGTGCCTTTAGGAAAACAGAGCGCACGTTTTTCTGCATATTCAATGGCCCCTCGGGAAGCCACTGTTTCCTCCATGCCCCTCTTGGGTTGTGATTGGCACCCAATGTGTTTCACTGGAAAAGGCAAGATTTCTGAGAACATGAAGAGTACTGTGCTCTTTATAGAAGTCAACGGGATCCAGGGAAAACTCTTGAAGGCGAAAGTGGCAGTTCTGGGGAAAATGAGAGCTGCTGGGAAAATAAACAAAGGTGTGAATCCTGCAGAAAGCAGTTAACATGCTCATAAGGGAAGTTAAAGTAGAAGGTGTTCAAACAGGTAACACAGCAATCACTAACAGAGATCAGGCACAAAGCTAATGGGGATTATGACAGGAAGTGGATGTTGTGTTTGGCAGCCTGAGTGCTCATGCTGGGCACAGCCACTGCCAGGCTCTACATCCCTTAGCTCTCATCTCCCAGCACCATCATGGCCAGGGCAGTGTGCCCAGGGAAGGAAGATGGGTGCTGGACCTGCATGGCACAAACACACAGGGACAGCTACACTGCTGAAGAGCATGCTTCTAGAGTCACAACAGAATGCGCTACTGAAAGCAAGGGCATGTGCTGTCCTCCCCAACAGTCTTACAGCATACTCCCAGTTTTGCAGCAGAGTGGCTGTGAAGCCACATGCCTGGCACTGGCCACCCTCAAACTCCTTCACTTTCTATTCTTTCTGGAGCTATATAGTACTCCATGCTATGTGTCCTGAAGCTGACGGCTCCTTGTCTTTTCATCTTGCCTAGGGCTGGTGACTTCCACTGCAGCTGAAGGAGAATGCAAAATAGGTTTGATATTTTTTTTTGATCAATCTTGAAATATAAAATTCTTCTGTGTTTGGAAATTTGAAGGGGATTAAATAAAAATGAAGTGGGAATCTTTCAGATTCCTTTCCATGGAAAACAAGTGCTTGGAATTGTTTTTAAGAAGTAGCAGGGCTGTTACAAGAAATTATGCCAGGACAAAGATTTTTCCCTATGAATAACTGAGTAGTCATCAGAAAGCTTTACACTGGACTTCACTCAAAGGTTGCATCTATTTTATGTGTGGATAACACTGAAGTCTCCAGAAACACACAACCATTGTTCCCTTTCCTACATGCTCTTGTCTTAGCTTGCGCACAAAGAGTCAACTAGTTTATTTTCAGTTACTAATCCAGAGCTAGAGTTTTGCTTCTGTGACACCTGCCTTGGAGGACCACACTTTAGTTAGGCAGTGTCATTCATGGGGGAAACCTGTCCTCTGAGCCATTGCCAACAGTCTGAGCAGGACTTCATAATATTCTTTGCTCACATAGCAAGCATGAATATTTTATTGTTAGTGACTTAAATCAGGAAGATGTTTTAAAAGCCCTGGTAACAGCATTTGACTTAAAGTTAATACCATACTTGCTCAAAAGCAGGCAGATGCTGTCTCTTTTGTGTCTCCTCAGAGCACTCATTTCATGCTTCACTGTTCCAGATTTATCTCATGCCACTGGATAGAAATGGAGGAGCCATCAATTCTCACCCTCGGCGCTTATCTCAGCCTGTCAGACACCTTTCTCCACTGCTCTTGGATAATCCCCACATGCGTATTTCACCCAGCTACCCACTTCCTAGCATTCCCTGTGATGTCTTCTCAGCCTGCACCATATCTTCCTTGAGACAAGCTGCGCAAAATCAGACAGGGCAATGAAGGTAACATATTCTGTCAGTGTCCATGACTGAACTACTTTATGATGGCCAGAAGGCTTGTTTTACAAAGCTATTGCCCCAGCAAGATGCTATGGAGGGTGACTGCAAAAGAATATGAACCTGCTGCCATTGATGAATGACATCCAGTAGCTGAGATGTAATAAAAAGGTGGTCTATGCCACACAGCATCTCTTCTGATCTGCTTCAAGAAGAGGAATTTGCAGACTGTCTAAAGCAATGATTCATAATCTCTGCAATGTCTTACTGGGGAGGAGACAGGGTATAGCTGGTATGATTCCTTTCTTTTAAGCCCTTTCTCCTTTTTGTTTTTGTCACTGTTGCTTCCTGTGGAAGGGCATGTTAAAAAATCAGGATTGTGTTTGGAGGGATCTGGAGCAGCTCTTGCACCAAATATTTTGCTATTCAGCACATCCCAGAAACAGGAAGTTTAACTATGCCACTGTTAACCCGTGAAAGTTCTGCTGCTCAGGGTGAACAGTTCTTCAGATACGGAGACAACTTTTTGGTTAGTCTGGTTTATCTTTAGATACTGCAGTGCTCAATCCTGCCTTGAATGCTGAAAGCACCTGTTAACTTTCTTGTAAATTCAAGAAATGTAGGTTTGGGTCCTAAGTGGAATATCTTCTGGAAGAGGGAGGTTCTTAGCCACATCAGCATGTGCCAAACTAGGGGTGACTGCAGTCATAGGATGAATCCTGGCAGCTTCATAGCCTTTAATCTGAAATCCAATACCTTGCTTGGTTTAGAATTGACTTAGTTGCTTGATGACTGCAGTTAATAAAATAGATTTAAAAATCCCTGAACTTAACTTCAAGGATTTCATCAGCTGAAAAGCAGAAATGAACTTTGATCTATATTAATTTGTAAACACGACTAAAAGAGAGATTACAAATAAAGTAGATGATGCTCACTCGCTTTTTTTAACACGATGTTTACTCAGTAACTTCCACGGAAGTAGCAAGTGAATGTCAGGGATCAGTGTTTCCAGGGCTCACAGAGTAAGTGTAGTATGTGTTTTGTACTGAAAACAATTAAAGTTTTATCAGGATTGGACTTTTGTGTGTCTATTTTTGGCATCCTTCAGTTGAAAAATGCACCGACTGAACTTGCACTCCTGACCTCTTGATGGTGTTTTACTATTAATAGAAAAGGTCTTAATAAGTAACCAGTCTGACAGTGCATGGTAAAACATTCCCACTGCTTTGCAATTTGCTTCTGTGAACCTTATGACTTGATACCCACTTAAAAAACAATAGAGGACTCTGCCAGGATGCGTGAGCAAGAAGGAGCAGTGCTTTGTGCTGCCGGGACTCACCCCCATGCTGTGTGTAGGGGTTGTTGCTCCTGGGGTGACAAGCTTCCCCCTGGCCGGTGACTGAGCAGCCACAGCCTCAGTAGTCAGAACTGGGGCCAAATAGCCACAAGCTGCCTGCCTCAACCCACCTGTTGATGTAGGAGAGGAGCAGCACGGGGCTGGAATGTCTCGCAGGGATGCAGGGACAAGTGGCAGATGAAGGATCACAAGTCTCAGCTGAATGTTTTTCCCAGACTCCCTGATATAAGTGTGTCAGGAGCTGGTGTGAGTCTGGAAAGCAGATTGAAGAGGAAATAAAAGATCCGGATCATTCAAGATGCCTTGTTGCACGAAGATAATGTGGGTCATGCGTGTAAACCAAAAATGCCACCATGGGTTGTGATGTGGCAAGTGGGAGTCAGTGTCAGAGTGTGGATGACTGCATATGGAAGCTGTCTGACCTCGGAAGAAAGGAGGAAAATCCGGGTAGGAGAACCAGGCCAGGAGAGCTGCATTTATTTCACAGCAATATATGACACTCTCATGTCTAATATTTTTACTTGAAAGGTTAAGTGAGAAACAGAAATTGAGTGTTTGCTACTCTCTTCCAAGAGTAATATTGAACTAATCCAGCAGTTTTGAACACCCGACTACACATTATGTTTACTTGCAAAAATGGTAATGTATTTTTAGGCCTATCCTGATTTCCCCTCCTTTTGATCCCTCAATACCCCCAGTTTTCCTGTAAGGTTAGAGGGATTAATCTATATTTATGTTCACATAAGAAATAAAGTATCCCTTGCTTTTAAACTTTCCAAACTGGACAGGGGTAAGACACAAACAATAAAAACATACAGAATGCTCTTCCCTGCTCTTACAAGTTAAACATTCCTTCTTATGGGCACTGTCAGAGCAAGATGTCTACCTTATCAGTTCAGAGCACACAGATACCATTCCTTGGGTAAAGGTGAAAAGGGTCTTACAGCTAGAACAGAGGGAGCACAAGGTTTGGGATTGCTGTGTCTCAGGGCAAGGCTAGAGCCAGAATGAGTTGACTGACAGTACAATAAACATATGTAGGTTATGACTTTCCTTTGCTAGCTCATATGAACTGCTGCACTTCTGATCAATAAAGCAGGAGTCGATTTAGCCCTCACCCAGAGAACTGGCGGACAGCTCCTGCCTATTCTGAGCCAGCCCAAGGACCCCAACTCTCAGTGCAAGTTATTTGTTAGTGGTGTGTGAAAAAAGGAATGTAGCTGTGTGCTGTTCTGTGAAATGTGTTTTTCAGCCATTTTTGTCTGTTTTCCACTCATGGTTTAGTGGATGGTTTATTATGAAAGAAAACTGAGCAAGTACGAGGAAATGTGTCTGATCATTGTCACTAGTACAGCAGGAGGAGGTTCCAGTTACTGTATTTGCTAAACAAGATTCTTTACATTTACTTTGATTTAAAACTTATGTCTTCATTAACTGTATATCTCCATCTTATGATGACATACAAAATCCCAAATGCACAACATTACTTTCCCAGTTTTGATGGCAAATGGGATATGTCTGGCTCTGCTGGAAATGACCATTTCCACACAGACATCATAAAAGCTCTATTAGCTCAAGAGTCTTGTTCTAGAAGAGAATTTATCATCAATTTTGCATGTTAATTGCTTGGTTTTTCAGTTAGAACTGCCAACCAGGACAGCTGTGGACACCTTGTCCAATGAGGCTTAAGTCAACACCATTTTCTTACTGCACAGAGGATGCTGAAAATAATCAGAGCCTAACTGGCAACAAAGACATGAAAGTCTTTATAGCCACTGTTCTATCTTTGCCATGTCAATGCTTTGAGAACTCCTATAAAAGTTATCTTCCACAACCATTTCTTCCTGAATTCCTTAGAATTTCACTGAGAATTTTCTGCCAGAACTACTTCTGTGTCAAACCCCTTTCTCTCTGTCTCTCTCTTACCCAAAGCAGAAGCATCCTAAATTCCAGGTCCTAAATGCTGAGTTTGGTTTTTGTTTTTCAGTTATTCTCCCCACCACCCATTCCATCTATATGTTGCACAAAATCTTCCAAGTCCAGGTTTGTTGCAGCCACAAAAGCATTGGGTAGTCACTGGTGTGCAAAGTCTAGTTGGGGTTATCTTTAATTTTATTGGGCAACCTGTTAGGAAAAAAAATGAGTAGAAAAAGATGATCAGCTCATAGGAACTTATTGCAAAAGTCTTTCCCACCTTCTTACCAGAAATGAACTGCATGATCTGAACCAGGGATATATTTGTCTCAGAGAATGGATGAGTGAGTTTGCTGGGATTATCAAGCTTGCTTATGAGTAAGAGCACTGCCCTTGCTTTCAGCAGTCGTTGATCTAAAGGAACACAGTTTGCTTCTTATCCTTTATCTTTTATTAGACACTATTAAGGGTGAGAAAAAAACACCAGCATTGGAATTTGAGTTGTCAGAAACCTCGTGTTAGTTCTTTGCAGAGTTACAACTCATTTTACCTGCTGGGCAGTCTGTCAGAGCTGTAAAATTAACCAGCTGCTGCAGAAGGTACACGAAGGATTGTATTTTCTTTTATCAAGATGTGGCTTTCCTAAACAAACAATGTTTTCTGCAGAATTGTCTTTTATAACCAGTCTCAATCTTTAGTTATGCAACTCAGCCTACAACTTGCAGGCAGTATCTGGACCATCAAGACAATTAAAAGAGTACTCAGCCCAGTCTTGGAAACATCTTTTCTTGGGAGCAATTTGGGAAGTGAAGAGAGCAGGTTGCAGGCAGGCTTCATCATCTGGGTAGCAGGAACAGCCCAGTCCCAGCTGCTGCCTCCTCAAGCCTTTTCCCAGCATGTCCTTAAGAATTTGCTGAGTGAATGAACTGCACGCACAGAGTGAATCCAGTCCTTCCAGGAAAGCATTGCCTCTTGGGAAAACATGAAATGTGGTCATGTTATGTATGCACAGCAAACCCACCTCACACTGGATCTACTATGTGTGTGCAGAACAAATAGACAGCATGAATCCTTCATGCGATAAGGGAAAGGCCAAAGAGTGCAGCCTATCCCAACACTGACACGAGTACGTGACCCACTCTGCCCTGCTGGAAAACATGGGCAACGCCGCTTGAAGTAAAAAACAGCCCTGTATTTTTCACTTTGAGCTTTAACACCAGTCGTCAGCTAAATGAAAACCTTTACAGTTTTCAATTGCTTTTTCTTTTAATTGGAAAATTGGAGAAGAATATAGATAGTAGAGGGGTTTTTTATCCTGAAAGTGGCCCCAAACTGTGTAAACTTTCAGGTTAAGTGCTCAATTAAAAGGTCAAATTATCCAAATAGAAAACTAAAGTGTCAGGCAATAATTGTCTACTGGACTCCCTTACCTGAAGAGTTCATTGCACACTGACCTCGTTTAACCATTACACAAACTAGTGGTACGTGTAGAACTTCCTACCAGTTATTTATAACTCTCAAAAATCCAGAGTTAGTTAAATATCAAAGTCACTCTCCGGAAGTGTTTTCATATGAAATTGCAGGATGCACAAATAAAATAAGGATGCTTTTATTATTTCCAGTAAAATAATATGGGGAATAATATTATTCCCAATCTCTCACAAGCATCACAAAAAAATCTGTTTTTACAACACAATATTTAAGCTTTTACTGATGCTGGCTAAAGAAGTCTTGTTTTGTGAGACACCCCCAGGTCTCAGCACTGTGACCATGCTTTTCCTATGTGGTATCTATTATAACCCAACATTTCAAACTCACAAACTCATTCTTTAATTTTGACCAAAACCTCAGTTTTTATTTGTACTATCTCTGCCTCTGGCAAAGCAACAGGGACAGTCATATACGGCAATCATATCTACCATAATCCCTACTCGGCACCATTTTGAAAATTAATTGAATTCAATGCTTTGTAACCAAGTTCTTGCTTTGTATTTTGTTCAAAAGATAAGTGCTAAGAAAGCTTTCATTGTCTAGTTGCATCGTTCAAGTGTCTTTTGGCTACGTCCAGAAAGAGCTATTCTAGCTCATTTTCAGAAATTAAGAAGGAAATATACTTGAAGGTACTCTACCATAAAACATATAAACGATTCTCCAGTGGAGCTTGGAATTCTTACTGGCTGTATCTAAACTGCAGGACAGGTGTAACTGCATGCATCTGGAATAACCTATGACTCCTTTTTGTACCATACCCCAGGGAAATCAGCAACAGGGTGAAAGGAATTGTGCAAAGGCCTCATCCTGGCATGGACCTGGGCTCCATCTAAGCTGAAGGCCGTTCTTCTTGTGTTTGAGCACAAATCTGAATACTAAAGTTGTGCACACCATCACCTGCAAAGCACAACTGTATTTCTATAATGTTCTTATTATTAATCTCCGTGCACATCAGAGGTGGTGTCCAAAGCTTGCTAAAATTGGTATGTTCCTTTCTATTGGATTTGTATATGCTTGGATATGGCCTGAAATGATTCTGTCTTTTGCACTCAGCAACCCTGATGGTGCTACATGATACCCAGATCCCCTTTCTCTTCCTACTTGTGTGTTCCCTCTGACTGAAGTCACATGCTAACTGCAAAACCATTAACCATTATGTCCTCTTTAAACCCAGAGAGGCCATAACCTGGTGTTTCTGGATGGTGCGGTCTGTTTCTGATAAGGGCTATCTAATCACTTCACAAAGTTGAAAAGAGATAGTAGAACAAAAAAACCCTGCCAAATATGTATAACTTCTCTTTCTTTTAGAAACCTTGGGCACTGTAAGCACACATCATCTAAATACAATGATAAAAAGGCTTCCTGAGTCATCGGTTGGGTTTGTTGTGAGAGCTGAGTGAGTTAGCTCTGACATATGAGTCACATGAAATCATTAACCCCACCTGAAAACATCAGCGTGGACTCAATGACCCCAGGCAGCAAATTTAACAACACAAAAACTTGATCTGAAAAAGAGCTAACGTTAGAATGAGACTAGTCCAGACCGAGCATAGCCGCTCATGTGGCTTGAGAGACAGCCTGAGTCATGGCATGGCCTATGCACAGTGGGGCCACGGCATGACAAGACAGGGAGGTGGATGCATCTTCAGAAGCTTTCTCATTCCTAAATTGAAGTTTTTGTTCAAAATGAGAACAAAGGAATGAAGAATAGGAAATAGTTTGGCTGTCCAAGGAGTTGATCATAACGGCTGGCATACTCCTGTCCTGTCCAGGCTGTGCTAGAGAGAAATCTGACAGTCGGGTAAAGCAATATTTAAGTTAGTCTTCATTAGCTAAGTGTCAGAGAAAACTCTGAGCTACTCCTGGCTTTTGGTTTTTATTTAAAAGACAATTAAAATTATAACATGCTGTGGGGAGTACCTAATTTTTTTAAGGATATATATGAATATGTCCTTGACCTCATGATACCTACATATTTTTTTCACAGCTGTGACTTATAGTTTTACTACAGATGCTAAAAATAGACCTGGCCATGAGTATGTCATGACAAGAACAGCTCTTTTGCAGTCAAACTCTGCATTCAGTCACCACAATTCATTTATTTTAATAACAGAAGGAAAACGGTGGGCATTGTAGCAGCAGAAAGAGAAACCAGAGTCTTTTTCAAGGTCGACAATTAAATAGTAGAAATATCACTTCCAGTTGGAGTTGTACAGACATGCACATACTGGTGCAGTTAAATGAGGCATGCTTGTCTTTGGTTGAAGGCAAAAGAGAACAGATAGAAAATTCCCCTGCCGGAGGGAGGAAGTGGCTAGAAGTACCCGTGAAGAGTTACAAGCCACAGGACTGCATGAGAATACCCCATTCTGAGTCACAGAAATGTTTAGAAACTGAAAAAGGAGGTGGATTACCTCAAGACACCAGCTATCCATGAGGAAAAGGCAAGGCAGGGGACAGGGGACGGCTTGTTTTCTGGCAATGGAAGTTGCAGGACACAGAAGTGAGAAACAGTTATAATAAGCATGTCCGGAACCTCAGCCACTTGCTGACACTCAGATTTGAGAACAGATTAGTCAAACTTAGTTTCAGACTACTCTATACCCATTGCCAAATGAGTTGAGATCCCATGACAAAGTAAACCTCTGCCAAATTCTCAGACAATCCAAATCTGTGTTCCTGATAATCCTCAGTCTGACATTTCAGGTGGCCTTTAGCTTGGTGTCAAGTACATCATATGGCTGAAAGGGGGTTTCTGTTGAGGAAATTAAGCAAATGAACTGGTTGGAAAACAATTGGTGGTTTTAACGGGACTTCACTTGAGGCATTGAGTTCTTTCTAATCCAGAGTTCATAAACTAACTGCAAAACAGTAATGCAAAGATAAACACAGTGGGCAGCCATGAACCAGACCAAACAGATTTGGAAAGACAAACTTCCAAAGTCATACCTGCAGGATGAGTTGAGAAGGCCTGAAGTCCACATGCTCAGATTGTAATCACTGTGATGTCCTCCAGAAACTTGAACCTGAATTGGAAGAAAATACCAAATAATGGATAAAATTGAAGCTTGCTGGAACAATGGAACTTTCTGATGGACACAGCTGTCTCAATTAGTGGAAATAACATGAAAGAAAATGGCTTGTTGCTAGAAATGTTCTTCTTTGCTATAGTTACTGTCCTGGGGTCAGCAGTAGCAGTCATTTTTATCCTTCTCAGCAACTGGTGCAGTGCTGTGTTTCTAACTTTCAGTCTGGGAACAGTACTGATAATACTGATGTTTGTAGCTACTGCTTAG
>WYDI02042582.1:0-17512 GCA_009867235.2 Psittacus erithacus
AGGATGAATAAAAGACAGTGCATTAAGAAGTAGAAAGGAAAAAAAATTAAAAATAAAGGCCCAAACAATTCTGAGTCTTAAACACTGGCCTTTACTTAAGCTTCTGCATTAAAGCAGCTTAGACAGTAGAGGTGTAAATTCTATTTTTAACACCTTTTTCAAAAATTGAAAATAATACCTTTTTCCCTCCTCTGTTTTAGATGTTTCATTCTTGCTTTTAATGCCAACTGGTTTGCTGCTACTTCACAAGTTACAAAGCCAGAAGTAACAGCGATGCCTGCATCAGGTCTCCTGAATGAATGAGAATGTGCAACTTCCTGCATTATCCTCAAGGTCAAGGCAGAAGTGTGTCAAAAAAACCCCTCAGATTGATCAACTTTGACCTAAAACTGCTTGGGAGGAAGAATCATAAGCCCACTCTGCCCAAGTACACAAAGCACCCCATCCAACTTTCTACATCACTTCAATCAACTGCAAAACTTTCCCATTCCATGAAAAAAAAAAAAAAAAAAAAGAAAAAAAGGAGGAAAAAATCTTAAATTTAAGGCATTAATTTATCTTAACCTTTACTTCTGACTTCCCCTTCACGTTAATCTGTTCCCACATCATGTGCGGTACCTGAGTGTTGCAGTGATGTTCCATATCTTTGTTACAGTAACTTTGAGGATAACCACTTTTGAGGGGCCTGGGAAATCCAGGTTCACTTCTGATCCATCATCACATGGGGCAGAATGGCAAACCAACCTCCAAGGGACACAGAGGAGGAGTTTAATTTGAGGAAGTAGAGCTCAGCTAAGCCTCATCAGTGCTGCTTTATACATATCTGTAGTAGTGAAGATGTGCTACTAGCACGGAGTCAGAATAAGGATAACAAAAATGAATTGTCTGTGGTTGAGAGTAATGTGAAAGAATTGAACTGGAGAGCAACTGAAGAGAAGTGGATTCCTATTCCTTGCCTGTCTCAAAAATGATCAGGTTTGTGTTTGTTCAGCCTTGTTCTGAAATACGCATGTATATATATTTAATAATGCACGTAACACATTATATATAATATTATATATATACAGACAAATTTTACTGTCAGTCTTGACTGCCTGGCATCTTTCATCAAATTAGACCCTTGCAAACACAGAAATCCTGGGTCAGCTTTCATCTTGAGCTTGTTTCACTTCCTACACCTTGTTTTTGCATTGGAGACCAACTAGGGGAACTTAAGGAGTTTGTTCCTCCTCTGCTTTTCTGCTGAAACAATTATCTATGTCACAGTCACTGCTAGCCTCATGTATCTTAATCTCTTCTAAAATTTATGTTATTTCTGTAGGTCTAGATAACAGCATCTCTATGCCTCCCAAACTGAATTTATCCCTTTTATGATACACATTTACATGTGCATATATAAACACACACAGGGTCACAAATCACCATGTGCTACCTGCAATGCAATATAAAAAGGAGCATGGATAGCCTAAATCTACTCAGTGCTTAACTATGACAGACTTGCCCAGTGCAGACTCCTTCTGTTCCTGGGATGTGAGAAGCAGTAGTCCAGTTGACAGAATTTTTTAAAAAAGGAGGAAATTTGGGCAATTCTTTAACAGTTTCATTCTTTTTTGGTGAAAAGGTGAGATAAAGCTAAAGTAATATTTTGGCATACATATCTGCATAAACAGGCAAAGAAGAGAAACAAGTGAATCCCCAATGAAACAATCAAAACTCAAATACTGTTGTAGTGGAAAAGCATGCAACAAACATGCTACTGTGCGATTTCACAGATCATGGAATCATAGCATGGTTTGGATTGGAATGGACCTCAAAGATCATCTAGTTCCAACCCCCTGCCATTAGCAGGGACACCTTCCACTAGACCAGGTTGCTCAAAGCCCCATCCAGCCTGGCCTTGAACACTGCCAGTGATGCCTCAAACTTATTTAAGTCAAACCCTCATCTTGTCCAAGCGCGCACTTGTATCACAGCAGGATAACAGATCTGACTTATCACCCCTGATTAGAGCACAGGACTAAAAAGTACTTTCTGGGAAAGGAAGACCTGTTCTAAGCAGCATGTTCGCACCATATAAGCTGAGGATGAAGTTTGCCATGCTGCTTTTCTAGGGAGCTTAATGGGTGGTTGGGGAAGTAGAACAAAATACCGTTGCTGAAGGGTTTTAGAACTTTACTTGGCTTAGAAGCTGTCTCGTAATTCTGAGTCTTAAGCACTTTTGGAGGCCAATAATGCCAAAACCTGCAATAATTAGCCCTTCATCCTCACAGGGAATTAGGAAGAAGTCACATCTCTTTCAGCCTCTTTTCTAGGCTTTAAAGCCCAAGCTGTCTCAGGCCTTTCCATTTTCACTGGTTATCTTAGGAGCCCTTCACATCTGTTTCAGCTTGAATGCATCCCTCTTAAGAACAGGAAGACGCAGTTGGTCAGGTGTTCCAAGATGACTTTGAGCAATGCCTTGCAGCAAGTAGTATTTATATTTCTTCCATCTACAGAAATATGTTGCCCAATAAATTCCAGAAATTCATTTATCATTTTCACACTTCCATCACACTAGCCTTTTATAATCATCTTGCGATCTGCTAAGGCGTTGAAGTTTGTCTCATTTTCATAATGGCAACCTGTTGTCACAGAAGATTTTCATGTCCCCAGCGGCATGACGTTACACCTCAGTATTAAATTTCTGCTCGTTATTTAGCCAGACCATCCTTTCTGTATGATATTCTCAGCTATCTGTGTTTCTAATGCCTCCTAATATCACAAAGGGACTCCTATTTTTTAATTGCAAATGAAACTACTGAATAAAAAAGTCTCAATGTAACACTGGGTAACATCAGGCAACACACAGAGCTCTTGCCAAGAGGTTGGGGAAGTGCAGCAGACAGTCACCACTACCCTGTTCAGCCTCTTTCACAACTCCTTCCTTAGCAATTGTGACCAAGACAAATTCTACTTTGTTCATGCTATCTCAGGTTATTTTTTATGTTTTCCTGTATCAGTTACAGAAAGTATCATCCTATCACTTTCATGCTTTCCAGCACTGGCATCCTGCGATGGTTATAAATCCTTCACATTTCTACTTCCTCTGCAACATTCAGTTTTAAGCCCTGCACCAGTATTTCTGCTCCTCCTCTTCAGAGCCCAGATTCCCAATGTCAGCACACCAATATCTCCATCCAACAAAACCAATTTGGATTGGCAGATACCTTTCTAGAACTCATTACCAAGCTGACGACTGTTCTCACTGACATCCTCAACACACATTCCTCCATCCTTTGGTGCCCTGTTTTCTGTTCCCACACTGGTCTGTATATTGAAATCACAGGTATGACTCTGCGACATTCATAACTCAAGTCCAATTCCTAACGTAGACTTTTTTTTAAATAAAAACTTAGGTTAGAACAGGGAAAAAAGTATGCTGCCATCTGACTATAGTGGAAGTGGACCATGTAATACACCATACAGCAAAAACCTCCCAAGACCTAGCATAAGAAAAGGAGACTTCTGCTCAGAAAAAACACCTGGAGTTGCTATATTGGTGCCTTATTGATGTATTTCTGGGAAAGGC
Organism: Psittacus erithacus; assembly: GCA_009867235.2. NCBI lineage: Eukaryota > Metazoa > Chordata > Aves > Psittaciformes > Psittacidae > Psittacus > Psittacus erithacus. The sequence goes on from WYDI02042582.1 coordinate 3,569, forward strand.
AAACTCATTCTGAACAGCATAATGGCATCATACAAGGAAAAACCTTTTTTCCTATACCACCCCCATTGTTTTTCTACTTAATAGACCCAGCATTTTAGCTGTGCAATAACCAATATCAATTAACACATTGATATACTAAACAGAAAATAAGTGACCTATCACATCACAGACTTCCAAGTATGAAGTGGCTCAACAGAGCTATACAGAAATCAGGTGAGGTTTCAGGCTTATGTACTTCTCTCTGCAACTTTTAAAATAGGAGTGCTTTGGTAAAACTAACTTTATCAGTTCAGGTAAACAGTTTTCTATATTCAAATTATTCTAATCCACAGCCAAACTTTTGCTTGCTTTGCCTTTAAGTCTGTGGGGAGAGGATAAGTTTATTCAGTGCTCAGCTAAGTGATCCACAAACTCTGTTGGAACTCATGTATGATAACATAACACACATAATACGTAACATCATAGTTGATGACCTGAAAGGTAGCTCTAAGAGGGGTGGGAGGCCTTTACCAAGAAAGAAGCATCTTTTATTTTTCCGTAAATCCACCACAACTGTAAAAGCTTGGCTTCAAGCAGGAATTTTGGCAGTGGTGAAAAAAAAAAAAAGTAAAAAAAAAAAAATAAAAGAAACACTGAAAATGACAAATGTCATTGTGGTAGTACAATAACGTCACAATGCTTGCAAAGGGATGAAAATAAAATTCTGAAACAAAACATTACACTGAAATGAAGCAGAATATAATTTATACAAACTACTAATCCTTGTTTATTCAATTGAAGAAAAATACCAAAACACAAGAAAGTTAATTCACACAAGACTGTAATTTTGTTAACACTGCATAATAGACTTCATATATTATGACAGTGTTCCAGATTCATGTAGTCAGTATTTTTGGCACTAATTTTAAACCATGTCTTACACTAAGCTAACATCTGTTTTCTGACCTTATAACACTCACTTCATTTTATTACAATCATTTGCCTCAACTGCATCCTCCAGAATTTTGATTCAATATCAACACTGAATTAATTCACTTTCCCAGCCCTCAGGCAACCACATCTTCCATTCCCTCAACTTTTTTCCACTGCACTATATCTTTTGAAGATAGGGGAAAAGGTCAAATAACATCTTAATTTGACATAACAGAATAAATACTTCTCTCAGATTCTTCAAAAGGATCATATGAAATGGAACAGACAGAACATGTACCAACATGTTAACTAACTTAAAGGGAAGGTTCCCAAATAACTTTACAGGCTTACAAGTGCCATGCAAACTGTAAGTAAAAATGTCATTTTCTTCACTGGTAAAAGACCTCAGTAATGACAAATAGCAGCTCGATATAACCAAAACCCCATTTCCAGAGGAAATCTGGACAAACCACTACACTGAAGAGGATCAACGTCTTTCCTAAGTATTAGGAAGTGTCTCACTCCAGCTAGAAAATCCCAAAGACTATATCTACATTCCAAGCTGAGTGTATCTATGACTCACACGTAATTTTTTCAGCTTTAAATTGATGATTTTGGCCAATAATGGCAGTGTGCTGAGTTTCAGTAGTCTACTATTGCCCTGAGCTTTATAGATGTCCACATCTACCAGTCATATAAGGATCCTTCTCCCCTCCCTTTTTAATTACTAGAGCAATCACTGTGGCATAGGAAAATTAGAAACTCTCCGTAAAAATGACAAGGTGTTGGAGTGAGGTCCAGGAGTAGCCCATATGACACCGTCCTCGTAACAAGTGATGCGATGGAAGGGCAGAACAAGCTTCACACAGTTTCTTTGGAGAGCACAGATGTGGGACCCAACCTTCTTCACTCCCAACAGTACTTACCTAGCTCCTCACTCTCCCCTTCTCCTTCACACACACACACACACTTTGCCTTTCAAAACAAGATGCAAATCAGAAGCACGCAACAAGGACTTCTGTATCAGTCCTAACAGCCTAGTTCATACACATGGTGTGGTATAACATAGGCGTTGATACCAACCTACCCATCAATGTACTTGAAACCAAAGGCACAGACACTCAAACAAATTACACAAAGTAAAAAGTGACCCTGCATGAGCTAGTGGGCCATACCCAATGACTGCATTTACTACGTGATACATGAAAGAGAAATGAGAGCTAGCTTCTCCCTGCATCATTGAACCTCAGAAGACAACATGGCATGAAATGAGTGGGCTGCTAACGTTCAGTGAGTTCGGGGAAAACTAATGTGTCTCTTGAATATCATCACCAGACTATACCCCAACTAGGTCGTCAACTGAAATTTATCACTCTGTCCACCCGCTGCAGAAAGGCACATAGGAAGGCCTACTTGCAGGGTAACAGCTGATACTTGAAACCTTCATTTCATTCAAGTAATGCAGACTAATGCTCAACCTCCACATGCCTGGATGAATGTATTAACAGGACATTTGTTAGGAAGAATCATTAATAGCTACTATGGCTAAGGGCAGATGGTTATTTATTAACATCTTCAACTAGTTAAAGACATTGCTGGCAATAAAGAGTCTTTTGCAGATGTGATCTCTTGCTTTGAGATGTGCCTGTAATTAAAAACCACCCAAAGATCATGAAAGTATCACAACATGCCCATGAAAACATAGAGAACAGAAAATTCACAGCCAGCAAGCCCTGATGAAGGTTTCAAGGGTTACCTCACAGAAAGTATATAGTTTCTCCTTTAGGTTTGTCTTCTGTTTTCAGTGTGTTTAATAAAACGGGAAAAGAGGGCACAGATCATAAGTACATATTAGCTTTTGTTTCCTCAAATTCAGCTAACCATATGTTTATGGAATAAATAATTATTATAAACCTTACATGATGCATTTACCATCCAGTTCCATTGGTCAGAGAGCTTCTTCCTCTTCAGTCACCTCACATTTAAACACTGATACATACTCATGACCAAGCTTGCAACTTATACATAGTATTCTTGTTATAATAGCATCATGGTATGCCTTGGGCACCTGTCTAAACCACTGAACCTCACAAAAGAAAACTAGATTTTTTTTTTCCTTCAAATACCAGTGTTCAATTTAGTTGCAGAAAAAGAGTTACTTCTTCAGCAGGCTATTTTATGTTTCATTACTTGCATACAGGCCACTGTACTGGGGTATGCAATATGGATTTGAGAATGAATCTAAGCTCAGATGAAAATTTGGGGTTAAACCAATCATGCTGAGCAGGCTAACACTCCTACTCAGAGCCTAGTTCCTCCAGGAAGTTTGCAAACCTTGGACAAGCTTACTTAAGTTGCAAGAAGAAGTTGCAAGAGTTCTCAAAAAAAAAAATAATCAGAGAATGCTGAATCCATTGCCAGTAAATTACACCAGCAGAAATGAAGTTCTGTGATAATTAGTCTTTACAGGGATACTAGAAGAACTCTCAGCACTAACCGTGTAAGCATTCCTGCAAGGAACCACCTTGCTCTCACTGCTGTAAGTAACAGAACCTCTCTTAATTGCAAGGGTGTAAGATTGTACACCAGGCACTGCAGCTTCTGCAGCTTTCAGCTTCCAGTTGATTTCTCGCCCAGCTTAGTAAATTGTTCAAAGCAACTGCTGCAATTTGGGGTCCATGTGGGAGCACCAAAAAGTACTTCCTGAAGCAACAGTTTGCTGCAAATGTGATAAACAGAACTAAAAGAGCTATATCATGAGCAATTTTTGGAGGTTTTTAGATTAAATCCTTAAGATCAGGGTTTTTTTAACAGATACAAGTACACTCTGTATAAACCTACCTAACATATCCTGAAGGACTGCAAATTGCTACTGATTCAGGTCTGAAAGCCTGACATGTAAAAACAGAAATACCCTTTAACTATAGTCATGTGCAACTACATGCTCAAGCTGTGGTGACAGTAAGAGTATAAAAGGGAATTCGTCACTGAATGAACACGGAGTAAGAATTATCACCCAGGTTTCTAAGCATGCTTTTCACATTTCTTTCACACATGAATAAGAAGTTTCTCTGCAGTTAACCAAAACTAAAAATATTTTACATTCTATTCTTAGAGAGGAGTCAGAGTGGGAATCTGGAAACTCTCTTTTCAGAGAGGGTTATGAATCGCTGGTGTGACGGTTCACTTGATTTTTCCTGCTTTAAATGCTCTAAGGGAGAACCAGAAACCTTGCATTTTAAAGATGTGTCTTTGCAGATGATCTTTTTCAAGGGCAAGGATGAACACAGAGTTCCCCAAATCACCAGAACAGCAGCTACACAAGAACATTAACTTGACTGAAGTTCTTTTATATTTGAGAGAAGTCATTCTACAGTAAACAGAAGTTCTGAGTACTGACTTGTTGCATTTGCTCAATATATTAATTTATTTCATTTTCAGAAATTGATTAATACTTTGACCACTGCTACTATTTTGACTTTGCCTTGGCATCTCCTGTTTTCTGTTTTTAAAAACAACCAACATTACTGTACTCACAACGTATCATAATTGGATTGCACAGTATTTAGTACTTGCTGTTGTTTCTAGTCCTACTGAATGGTCAAAAGCCTTGCAATTGACAGCAGATGAAGACTAGCAATTACAACCACAGCCAGTTCCACTGAACCAGGCTCTGATCTTGTAATTGACTGCACACAACTTTCAGGAGCTCTACAGGCTTCAAGAGACTCGTATCAGGACTTTCTACACATGATACAGGACACAGACCTTAAAGAGTAGGGCACCATGCTTGACAATTTTGGCAGATTTAGACTCACAGTAAACTGGAGGTTCATGACAAGAAGTATTTCATCATTCATATTGCAAACTGCAAGAATTTCATAGCATGATTACTAAAATCATACTGGCTGCTCATTAAAGTTTATAACCTTTGTAGCTTCAAATATCAAACCTCTAGCTCACAGTCAGGCCATGTGATTACACTATACCTAACCAAAACATCTTAAACTGTGCTCAAGCCCCACTGTTTATATGTGACTTTGGCACTCACAGCTCATGCAGCTAACTTCCCAAGCAAGAACTAAGAATAAATTAGTGTTCACAATGGTTACTCGAGTTTGTTTCAGGAAAACTGTAATGAGTCCACAATGAACTTACAATTGAATTCCACAAAATTCAGCATTGTGCAAAGAAGATGTTTTAAAAATCCGTAAGACTGCTTCATTGTTGGGCATGCAATCAAGTTCTCAGGATCGTATGAAAGCCATATGAGAAAAGGTATAGGAGAGGAAGCTGAAATCCCTGCTAAGTCAGAAATCGGGTTGATGAGAAGAAATGAATGAAGTGGGAAGTTTGCAAAAGCAGAGAGATGAAAGGAGAAAAAAACCAATCAAATAAGAATGTAAAGGATGATCAGTAATGGGGTAGAGACAATTAAGGTCCCTAGGAAAGCAATTTTCTCAATCAGTATGACAAGACACAGAACATGTAACAAAATATATAGTCACATCACTGAAACTGCATTCTATGCTCAAAGGAGAAATTACTTTCATGCATCATACCATGCCAAGCATATTGATATTTTTGCTTTTATTGCAAGAGCAAGGGAAAGGACTTTTTACCCATCTAAACCCAGCAAGAAAAGACTGACATTGTATGTACTCAAATACATTACAAAACAGAATACTGTTCTGACCTCAGATTCAAATAAGCTATTCAAATGCTGAATTTTGCATTTTTTGACACTGGTATCCAATGCCCTCAGCCCTGCTTAAATGCCCCATTGAGAGCAGAAACGTCTCCCCTGAAGCACCTTTCTCTCACTTGTTCACCAGACAAATCTCTTTTCTGCTGGTGCTGGCTCCGCTCAAGTTGGTTCTTCAAAACTTGCACTGCCTTCTGAAACCTAAATTTCTTAAGTTTCACTTTCTGTGGGGACAGAGCATATGGGGCATGTCAGTGCTGAGGAGCACAGCACTGAAATCCTGGAATAAGAGACGTTACCTTAGCTCTGCACCTCCACAGTACCAAGCCTTGGTTTCTTCTTCACAGGCCAGCACACATGCTGATAAATCCATGTCCTGCTTCACTGAACCAGGTGTATCTACAAGGAGAGTCAATGCTGGTTCAAAAGCCTTTTACATGTGACACTACAAAGCACAGGAAGATCTCCCACATACAACAGAAATGAAACTTGACCAGAGAAGGTTGATGCAACATTGCAGAACAGCAGACAAAGGGGTAGCAGACAATACACACTGACCATTTTCAAGATAGAAACTAACCTGCTTCAAGTCAGGTTGAGGTCACCATTTAAAATCAGATGTGGTAGACAGTGGTTGTACCTACATATAATACATACTGTAGACAGAAGAGTCTTGCTGGCCATCTATAAAAGTACAAAGCTGCCCTTTAAGGAGGCATAGGCTTCTTAAAACACTGTGAATATCATGTCAGTACTGTCAGGTTAGTACTCCATTGGACTTCACGCCTCTTCAAGAGGCTGGGAGTACATATTTCTAGTACATATTCCCTGATAAGGTAGCACAAGGAGATGGCAAACTGTAGGTTATGAAAGGTGCTGAGGCTTATTTTTCTGGAATGGGAAAAAGAACTATTGCTGCACAGACATCTAAGTCCAGAGATGAAATAAACAGCTTGTACCGCTGACAGTCCTGAAGACAAAACTGGAGAGAAAGAAACAACAGAATAATGTTGGGGAAGGAAGCAGCTGTAGGGTGTATTGCTACAACAGGATAAAGACTGAAACATGGCTTTTTCCTGAAAATTGGTAAGAAACAGCCACAACCAACCAGCACATTATTACCAATAAAGACATTTGAAGCAGTACGGCTCTAAGACTCAGACACACTGGTAAGCATCATGGGCAAAAGGATGGGAACTGTTACCAAGGAAGTTCAGTGGGAGATTTTCAGAAGAGATAAGCTCTCCTGGTCAGGCCTACCAGTAGTACTGCTGTCCATGGCCTGCTTAGCAGAAACTGTCTACATACCAAGAGAAATGGGCTTAGCATTCACCTCAACATGCCCCAGTGTTTCTCCACTGGTGCCAGGACAGCTGCCGCCATCTCTCACAGCCAGTGCAGACACGGCTGGAAACCAGCGACAGAGCAAAGACACCACAATATAGAAAAAGGAAGACAAAGTGCCACACCAGCAATACAGCCGGAGAGTTGCTTAAAAGGCAACTTTTCTCACACCCCTCACTTGCAGCAATGCTTTCCTCTAGCCTTTGCATAGTTTAGCAGATCTTTTGCAACAGCAGGCCTGTAGTTACAAAACCGTGCTTTGAAAACCATTTTACATGTTCTGCTACACTATAATGGCACATTCAAATTAACTTCGCAATATATTTTGAACAAGTTGAACCCAGGATATCCAACATAGGATTTCCTCTTTCTCCTGCCCATCCCCTTCCTGTGTGTTTACCAAAAACTTTCATTTCCTCAGTGGTACTGCCACCAGCTCTGGTGATCACTTAACCCTGTGTTCCAGCTCTCATCCATTCATACCTGAACCACAGCCACCCCAGGGCACTTACTGAAGGGTTTTAGAGATCCCATCAAGACACATGGTAAAGATAAGATTGCCCCAGAGAAAACCATTTTCTGTCCACTGGATCTAATGCCTGTAAACCTCATGTTGCTGGCAAGGGATACTCAAGCAGGCAATTTCAATAAAAACACTAGATGCACTATCATCCAGATCTTTTCTTACTCAGTTGATACTACCCGGAAATGTTTCTTTGTCTGAATAGAGTAAAACTTAGTCTAGTTCAAACCTACTGATTTATAAATACATTTTCACTAGGTAGGAATTCCCTTAAGCATACTTTTTACCTTTTAATACTAATTTTGCTCTGAGTTCCTAGCACAGTCATAAATGGAAAGAACAAACCTGCTTAGCAGCAGCCAAATATACTTCTGTGCTAACTCCTGTAACACCATATTGTTTCAGTTTATGCCCAAGAAAAAGCTTGAATCAGATTTCATTAAAAAAATGATCAAAAAGGTCTGTATACATGTATCTGTACAAACTAATGAAGGAAACATGAAAGGCAAAGCAATATATTACAGATGTCACATCAGAAAACCCACTTAATAGACTATGTTTTTGTTGACGAACTTCCTGAAATGGCTTTCTGCTAAACCAACAAAGGAGTAGTTAAGAATGTATCCTGGAGGGAGTCCGTTCCCTCCAAACTTTATCATGACCAGAATTCCAGTAGCCCTCTAAAATAGAGAAAGCTGCAGAAAACACCATTCCAGAAGTACAGCTGCATCCCATACTTCAACCCTTGTGGTAAGCTATCACATTTTCCAGTTTAAGATCACACAACTTGCTATCACAGGCACTTTCAAAAAATAGCTTGTTCACAAGAATGTGCACAGTAAAAAGCAAGCATTTGAAAACTGAAGTAGCAAATTCTACAGCATATCAACCGCAGTTTAGACAGGAAGAAGTAGCCTCGTGCTACACACAGCAGAGACCATAGAGGAAGAAGGACGCATTGTTCAGACTGTTTATCATTTGAGTCCTTTGAACTGAAGAAGTAAGAGAGTATGCTGCGCAAACACAGGAACCAATTGTAGATACTTAAGATGCTAGGAGTTTGAAAAAGATAGACAATGCTGACCTAAGGGATGGCAGATACTGGCCTGAATGGTGCTAGTCTATCCTTTTTCTCCCCAGAGAAATGAGATCTATCAATTTTCCCCCTTTGCCTTTTCCTGGTTTCCTCCTTCTCTCCCCAGAAAAGTGTTACTGTCAAAATGCCATCTCTCTTCAAGCTGACAAAAATAACTGATCTATTTGCCTCTCTGGGTAGCTCCTTAGGGCACATAACAAATATAAGTAACTTTATATCTGGAGGAAATGCTTCCAACACAAGGTGAATTCTGCCTTTGCATTTTGTTCTGTGAACCCACATTTTCAGGAAAGATGCCAAACATGACCGTGAGTGATTCAGCCTCGGATATTACAGCATTTAATGACAATGTCAACAGGAAATGTATCTGAATCAGGCAAAAATAAATATGAAAGCACAGACCTTTCCATCCTTCCCTAAAGGACAATTAAGTTTAAACTAGGAACAGTCACACTAAGGACAGTTACATTGTATCTGCCTTTTATTAGTAGAAGCTGATTTCTTTGAGAAGGTACCAGTACTGTTTACAGTATGGCAGCCCCCTTCTCCTTGTATGCTTCATTAAAGATTGTCTCCATATGAATGTAACTTTACAATTTTATCCGCATTGTTTCCTGTGGCATGTCTTGTCAAGTCTGGAAGCCTTTCTCTGTATACCGCACTCCTACACTCTCATGAAAGAGGGGACACAAATAAATGGGAGAAATAGGAAGTAGGAATACAATCCGCAGGAGAAAAATCCTAATTCTCAGCAGGGCACTGGTTCTTCATCAGAATGAAGTTGTTCTTAGCAACAGAAATCCTATAGGGGTAAAATAACAATAAATATTACTTAACAGCATCATGTGGTCTGGTGCAATTATTTACACACTCAGCTCCATAGCTTCAGAAAGAAGTACCACCTACTGCACATCAAGTTCCCCAAACTCTCAGGGTCCCCAGCCAGTAGATTTTCCTCCCATTCCTTGCATTATCATGTGACAGCTCACATCCTCGAGGCATCACTGGTGCTGTAGAAATCCAATTCTGTACAGTCATGCTACTGAGACCAGAGTGCTGGGAATCCTAGTCTACAACTAATGCCCACCCCATGCCTTTTTTTAATCAGTTACTCCTCATCTGCTTGGTTTTTGTGTTCATTCAGTTTTCCAAAGGGCTCCCTGAACCCTGAGAGTAAACAGCTCTATAGTTCTCTGGACACAAGAAATAAAGTCACTCAGCATATGCATATAACGGAAAGGAGGAAAGACCTCATCACCTAGCCCTCTGTGAAAAATGAAAATTGATTCACGGTCAATATCTTTCCATTCAAAAACCTCGAAGATGCCCATTAAGATTCCAAATATCATGCAAAGTACATTTTTGTGACAGAAATGGAATCACTCGGATTCAATATTGCAGTTCTTAAACTTCTCTGAATAGCTGCAGTGGCCAAATGCTGCTCTCTGATGTGCAGCAAGAGACAGGCTTGTGAGCCACCCCACTGAAGGTCTGGTGCTAAGCTGAGCCAGGAGGACCTTAGGCCTTTTTCATTGCCTGCTTTAGGAATTTCTTCCCATAACACTTACTGTTCTGTGATGCCACTTATCTTACAAGAGCCATCAAGGCCAAAGGAAGATAGCTCACTTCCATTAGAGACAAAATGGGGGTAAAAAGTATTATGAAAGAGTTACTTAAGCATTTATTAATTCTTACATTTTCATAAATACACAGAAGAAAGAATTTCACATTTATGGAAACTCTCTTGAATGGGTAACATTAAAACCAGGAATATTAAACATCATAAAAGCAATAGGGTTCATATGCAAAAGTTTCAAAATTCATTGCATTGTCAGCAGAAGTCATTGTGCAACTCCATTGCTCAAGGAACTTACAAGAAAAGGCCCAAGCCTTACTGTGTCATTTATATATTTATATAGGAAACAAAGAACCTCAACTTATTTACTCAAATAAAACAAACACACAAAACCCAACCAACCAACTAAACAAACAAAAAAATCACCCCAAAACCCAGGAAAAAAAGCAAAATAACTACAAGTTACAAAGTTCTACGCTGATCTACACCATTACAGTTAAGAAAAAAATATGCATCTCAACAGCACACAGAATAGGTATTTATGTTATTAAATCAAGAACTATACCTAGTCTGTAGCTCACCAAGTTGAAATGGAGAAAGTAAAAAGCTATGAATCTCAGAAAGGATCCATAGAATGAGACACCCGTTGATCTCAAGAGTTCATTAATTTTAACCTTGCTCAAGATTTCATAACACCCTACAACAGCACCTGATTTCTAGCCTGTTGCTGCTTTTTCAGAGAAAGCTATTAGATTTTTTTTCTCATCCATACTTTCAGCGCTATTGTACAGATACAAAGTCCCAACACAGAAAAGGTAAGTAACACTTATTTTGCATTCAATATTGGGTTGGAAACAATCCACACAAGCACAATTTGGCTATCCCTTTTGAAAAACTGAGCTACATTTTCCCAACATAACTTTGTAATTTCCCAACAAATATCTTTCTCTTTTTTTGTTTGTTTGGTTGTGTGGTTGGTTTTTCTAATAACTCTTTAGTGCTACTACGACTTATCTACATGGCACTCATACTTTACAGATACTTGCAACTAGCATTGAGATTCTGAAATTACTAAAGTCTCCCAGGTACTTTATTGGACCAAGATAAGAAAATGCAATTTCTAATTTGTATTACGATGGGCTAAAATATGGTAAGATTGGTCAGACTGCTTCTTTTTTTCAAAGGTGAGAATGAAAAGCAAGAGATGGGATATTAAGTTCAGGTTTCAGCCGAAACAATACAGTAAGTATTGTAAGTAACCTTTGTGCTCTCTATATCAGCAGTAATATGATCTGCCTAAACAAGTTTTAAGTGTTAATTTGGTCTTCAGTGCCAACAGAGGAGAGTGAAGCAGAAAGATGAGCTCTTGCAAAAGCATTCCCTGCAAACACATAAAAGATGCAATTTCAAGAGAAACTCTTAACTGCTTTATTGAAGGTACAACATCAGCTACAGACCTAGCTTGACTTTCAGATCCTAAATTAAAACTGGAAGAAAACCCCTCAAGACCATTCCTCGGGCATACAGTACTGTTACAATAGCAGTCAGAGAGAACCACCATGCATCAAACATCACAAGACCATTTTCTCCTTTTTCTTTGAAACTAAGGAACTTTTGAATACATAGTCAAGAGGAAGCAGCTTAAACTTGTAAGACGCTCCACGAATTACTCTCCTAGAAAAAACAATGTACGAAGGAATACCCAGAGTCCACATCGTTTCTCCTAAGTCAAGGCTACTGCCTTGGTCTAAGGCACCGTGTGCAGCTTTTGATCGGCTAATATTACATGCCTTTTGGCACCAAGCAGCCAGAAGGCATCCGAGCCCTGAAGACCACAGCAGAAGCCGGGAGAAGCGGCAAGAGGTAAATCATGCTTTTGAGAACGATTTCTCTTTTCTTTTTTTTCTCCCCAAATGCCGTATATTCCCTTTAAAACCCCATCCATTCCTACCGGGAGGGTCAGACGACAGCAGCACCTCCTCTGGGCGGCAGAAGCGAAGGCAAGCCGCCCCGGAAAGCACCTTGTACCCACCGTGCCAGGGCGGGGGTACGGAGGCATCCCGGCCAGGCACCCCCCGCTCCCTCCCAGCGCACGTCCGTGGGAGACAGCCGGGAGCGCTGCGGCTGACGCTGCCCGCCGCCGCTGCCCGCTCCCGGCGCCGCTGCCCGCTCCCGGCGCTACCACCCGGTGAAGGCACTTACTTGCCCGGCTGCGAAAGTTGAGCCGGCAGCGAATGAGCTCCACGGTTAACGCAGGCCAGCGAAGAGAAAGAGGCGTCCCGGGCGGGTTTTGTGTGCGTGCGGGGCGCGGTGCTGCTCCCCGCCGGCCGCAGAGGGGGGCAGCCGGCGGAGGAACCTCGCCCGAGCGCCAGCAGTTGGCTCGCAGACGTTCTGCTTACTTCCTGGTGCTAGGCTCGATTTGCATGCGAGGCTGCGAGGGGAGGTGGGGGGAAGCACAGCGGGAGAGGCTGGCTGCGAGCCGCGGGCGGCTCCCGGCACACGACGGGGGCGGCGGGGCGCAGCTCCCCCGCCTGAGCTGCGGAGCGAGGGAGGCTGTATCGGGGCGAAGTGTGGCCGGAGCTGTGGCCGGGATGGCGGGAGTATGCCGCTGCCGGGCTGCCCCCGGGCCCGCAGAGCTGCTGCGGTCAAGGAGGGAGTGCTACAGAGCAAGCCTCGGAAGGAGAACCAGCCCCCGTTAAAAGTTACGACCAAATAAAACAGTCTGGGAGGAAAGGCAGAAAAGGCTATCTTGTTTCACCAACAGCCTAACAATCATTAACTTCTCCAAAACTCGCCTATAGCAACTTCTAAGGTCCATGGGAAGTTGGGTTGGAAGAAAAGAACGAACAAGTAAGGTTATCTCTTTTCTTTTTTTGTTTGTTTTTTGTTTTTCCTTCTTTTTATTTTTCTTTCTCCTCTCTTTTTTTATATTATGGGGTTTCTTTCATCTTTTTTTTATTTTCCTCTTTTACTTTTCTCTTTTTTTCTGTTCTCTTTTTTCTTTTCATCTTTCTTTTGCCCTTCCTTTTTTCTTTCTTTTTTTTGTTTGTTTTCGCTTTTTTTTTTTTTTTTTAAATAATGATTTTCTAGCCTCGCAGGTCAGCAAAACAGGAAATGTGAATGTGTGGACATAACACCCAGAGGATGCATCTGAAAAGCTCTGCAAGAGCTGGAGTGAAGGTGTCATGTGTGGACTGCCAGACCACCTGGATGAGTTTGGGTCACAGGGGTTTCAAAGACAGAATTTCAGTAGAAAAACATTCTGGATTTCCATATAAAATGTTGAAAAGAATGGAATGAGTTTGGAGAACAGTCAAAGTCGTGCTAGGTAGAAGATCTTTGGCACTGATGGAAAGGCATGCCACTCACAGTGGTATGCAGCTGACACAACCATTTCACTCCCATATAAGCTGCAGTCCTGTCTTAAGGCTGGGACTCCAGCACACAAGCCACTACCTCTATCCCATGTAAGACTCTGCCCATAGAAGCAGTCAGACCATAATGTGTCACATCTAAATGAGTCCTAGATGTCCCTGGACATCTGTAGAGCTCTGAAAAGCAGTGGGCAATAGTTGCTTGTCTTAGAATCATAGAATAGTTAGGGCTGGAAAGGACCTTAAGATCATCTAGTTCCAACACCCATGCCATGGGCAGGGACACCTCACACTAAACCATGACACCCAAGGCTCTGTATAGCCTGGTCTTGAACATTGCCAGGGATGGAGCATTCACAGCTTCCCTGGGCAGCCCATTCCAGTGCCTCACCACCCTTACAGTAAAGAACTTCT
>WYDI02042584.1:0-13460 GCA_009867235.2 Psittacus erithacus
ACCCAGCATGGGCAGAGAGACCCAGTATGGGCAGAGAGACCCAGTGTGGGCAGAGAGAGCCCAGTATGGGCAGACACCCAGTATGGGCAGAGAGACCCAGCATGGGCAGAGAGACCCAGTATGGGCAGAGAGACCCAGTGTGGGCAGAGAGAGCCCAGTATGGGCAGACACGCAGTATGGGCAGAGAGACCCAGCATGGGCAGAGAGAACCCAATATGGGCAGAGAGATCCCAGTAGGGACAGAGAGACCCAGCATGGGCAGAGGGAGCCCAGTATGGACAGAGAGCCCTCCAGCATAGGCAGAGACCCCCCAACATGGGCGAAGACACCCAGCATTGGATAGAGAGACCCCAGCGTGGGCACTGAACCCCCAGCAAGGGCAGAAACAGCCTATATTGGATAGAGAGACCCCCAGCAGGGGCAGTGACCCCCCAGCATGGGCAGTGAACCCTCAGCATAAGCAAAGCCCCTCCAGCATAGGCAGAGACCCCCAACATTGGGCAGAGAGACCCCAGCATGGGCAGAGACCCCGTGCCCCGTGCTCACCACTGCCATGTGCTGGGAGTTGGTGCTGAGCGTGTGCGCCGCGATCCTCTCCAGGGAGCGGACGATGCTGGTGCAAGCCTTCTCCTCCTTCTGCGACATCCACAGGATGTGGTCGTCCACCAGCATGATGTTGCTGGCCATCTCCACGATCACGTCCGTCAGCTGCAGGCACAGCAACGGCTCCACAAAGAGCTACTGCTGTCCCCAGCAGCAAACAACCCCGATTCGTGCTTTTCCACCCCAAAACCACCCAATATCAGGGCTGGGCCATGCAGGGGATGAGAGCAGTAACTCGTTACCTGCTTGATCTGGTCCACGTAGCCAATAAACTTCTCTATCATCTGCGCCACGTAGAGGACATCAACCATATCTGAGAAGTTGGCTGCTTCAGCCGTGTAGACGCGGAGCTGGTGAGCCAGGGTCAGGGCATTGGAGGCGTTGATGGGCATCTGCAAGAGCAGCGCGATGGGGTGATGCTCAGCATCCGTACCAATGACACAGAGCCCCCGAGGCCCCGGGCTCACCAGCACGAAGGTGTAGAGGACGCGGGTGATGTCGTTGGTGTAGAGGCAATGGGAGTAGTCGCCGTGGTCCCAGCGCCCGGCGCGGTCGCAGCGCCTCCAGGCCTGCTTCTCCACCGGGGAGCCTGCGCCCGCTGGCCCCGCGCCGAATGGGTGCTGCAGGCAGGGCTGGTAGGCAGTGATCCCTGCCAGGGTGCGGGGCCACCTGCGGGCATGGGCACACGGTGACCACGGGTCACCCGCCATCACCAGCCCCTTCCCGCTGCACATGGGCATCCGCATCCTCATGCTGCTTCCCTCTTCAGACCATCCCCATCATCACGATCCCCCCCTTCCAATCTCAGGTCCCTCAGAGGGGGGCAATGGGAGAGGGGGGGCACTGTTAATTTAAGCCATATTTGACTGTAGCAGTAATCTATATCCCGTAACAGCCCTGCTGGGGTTACAGCAGGTGCCTGGAACCTTTTGTCTCATGCCAAAGAAATTCCAACACCTCTGCTGCTGGAGCAGGGCTGCGCTGCCGGCACGGGAAGCCCTTCAAAAGCACCCACGCTCCCTGCGGCCGCTAATTGCTACCAGACACACGGTCACCTGCAGCGAGCCCTGAACACACCACATCCATCCCCCATCCATCCTGCATCCCGCTTCCATCCTGCATCTCACATCCGACATCCATCCTGCATCCCACATCCATCTTGCATCCCACATCCCTCATCCATCCTGCATCCATCCTGCATCCCACAGCCCACATCCATCCTGCATCCCACATCCCTCATCCATCCTGCATCCCACATCCCTCATCCATCCCGCATCCATCCTGCATCCCACATCCCTCATCCATCCTGCATCCATCCTGCATCCATTCCACATCCCGTGAGTCCCTACCTGAAGTCCCCACGGTTGTTGGTGACCCGCTCAGCGGGGCAGTAGGATGCGGACGTTTCCAGCACCACGATCTCCACCTTCTTGCTGACATTGCCCTGGGAGGTGGAGACCGAGCATTCCCACTCGCCGTTGGCAGAGACGTGGATGTTGGAGAGGATGAGCTCACTGCGGGCACAGGGATGGGTGGCACGGTTGGGTCTGCCCCACAATGAACCCGCAGCAATGGCCCCCGAGCTTGGGGGCATGGGGACACACACACCATGGGCACAGGAGATGCTCACACTCAGCATCCCACCCGTGGCACTTGGTACACGCAAACCAGCAAGCCCTGTGGCTACGAGTGCTTGTGTCCGTCCTCATCCGCATGTTGTCTCCGTTGCCATCTCCATCCCATCTCTGTCCCTGTCCCTGTCCCTGTCTTATCTCTGTCACTATCCCCATCTCCATCCCCATCTCATCTCCGTCCTCTTCTCCATCCCCATTCCTGTTCCTATCTCCATCTCCATCACATCCCTATCCCATATCCACCCCCAACCCCAACCTCCTTCCCATCTCCACCCCAATCCCCTTCCCATCTCCATCCCCATCTCCAATCGTGTCCTGTTTTCATCTCCATCCTTGTCTCTTTTCTGCTTCCTATCCCTATCCCTGTCCTCTTCCCATTCCCATCTCCATCCCTGCCCCCTTGCCATTTCCATCCCTGTCTCCTTTCACCTTCACATCTCCATCTCTGTCCTCTTCCCATCCCCATCTCCATCTCCATCCCTGCTTCCTTTTCCCATCCCCATCTCCATCCCTGTCCCCTTTCCCTTCCTTATCTCCATCCCTGTCCTCTTCCCATCCCCATCCTTGTCTCTTTTCCCCTTCCTATCCCTATCCCCATCCTCTTCCCATCCCCATCTCCATCCCTGTCCCCTTTTCCCCTCTTATCTTCATCCCTGTCCTCTTCCCATCCCCATCCCTATCTGCATCCCTACCCCCTTCCCATCCCCATCCCTATCTGCATCCCTGCCCTCTTCCCATCCTCTATCCCCCACCCTCTCCCCATCTCCATCCCCATCCCCATCCCAGACCTGGTGATGAAGGTGCAGTCATGGATGAGACTCTCCTCCACGATCACTCCCGTCCTCTCATCCTCCTCCACGGGCTCCCTGTTGTGGTACCACCGGATCTGGGTGCTGTTATCCAGGTAGGTCGCGGTGCATTGGAAAGGCAACCGGTCCCCCTGGAACACCACCTGGCGCAGCGACGGGATGAGGTGGTGCGTGTGCAGCTCCGGGGCTCCCGCTGCGATGGGGGGGGACACAGAGCGGGGTTGAGCCCGCGGCCCCTGCCCGCTGCCATCCCCCGGGGCCCCGGTCCCCGCTCACCGCAGCGGAGCTGAGCCTCGTGTGCGCCGCGTAGCGGCAGCGCCAGGAGTTGCCGCGGGTACGCGCACACGGTGCGCTCCGAGATGTGCGCGGCGCGGCCCCGAGCCCAGGCCAGCACCCAGCGCAGGTTGCAGTCGCACGTCAGGTACTCGGTGGCAAAGTCGCTGCAAGAGAGGGACGGGACACAGATTTATGGGGTACCCGTGGGGCTGGGGGATGACATCGCCCCCAAAAGGGACCCCGCTGGGAGCCGAAAACCCGGGCGCAAACTCACACGACTTTCAAGGAGGGGAGCTCATCAAAGACACCAGGGGGGAGGCTGGAGAAGATGTTCCCGGACATGTTCCTGCAGGAGAAGGGGGAAAGGAGGCGTGGAGGGGAGCTGGGACTTAGAGTCATGGAAGGGTTTGGGATGGAAAGGGCCTTAAGAGCATCCAGCTCCCACCCTCTGCCATGGGGGATGCTTCACACTAGACCGTGTCACCCAGCCTGGCCTTGAACATTGCCAGGGATGGAGCATTCACCACTGCTCTGGGCTCCCTGTGCCAGTGCCTCAGCACCCTCACATATATCCACCCTCTTGTATCTAACCTGGCTTGCAGGAGAGGGAAAACCTCCCAGGCACCTCATTGTGCCCGCATATCCCACCACAGCACCCAAGGAGCCTGATAGTGGCTGGTAGGAACCAGCCCTGGGATATAGCATAGGGAGAGCCCAGGATGCCAAACTGCCAGCAACGGCACAGGACCCCAGCGCTGACCAGAGCATCCCCAGGGAGCTACTTACAGCCGGAGGAGGCTGTGGAGCCCCTGGAAGACGCTGGCGCTCAAGCAGCCGATGCGGTTGTTGGAGAGGTCCCTGCGAGGCAAAGTGAAGGAGGGGTTGGGATGGGGACACCCCAATGTCCCCATGGGCAGCGCCGGGGGTCCCTGGGGGGCTGCAGAGGCACTTACAGACGCTTCAGCTCAGGGAGGCCAAGGAAGGCGCCCGGCTGGACCGTGCTGATCAGGTTGTTCCTGAGGTCCCTGCGAGGAGATGGATACAGAGCTCAGAGTGTGCAGCAGGGACTCATCCCAACACAGCGGGGCTGAGGGCATAAGCACATCCTCAGCCCCATCTCCCACACTCAGCACTGCAACCCTCCCTGCAAGAGCCTCATTAGCAGCTTTCCATCCCATTTCCCTCTCGTTATCTCTCCAAAGGGCACAGGGAAGGCTTGAGGCTCCCCACTGCTCATGGAGGGGGGGATGCCAGCCCCTTGGCACTCTCCAGGCTCTCACATTGTTTCCGGAGCAACTGGGTTATCTCCTGCATGTGGGATAAGAGCACACCACAATTGCCAGCACAGCCCCAAAAGGGCTCTGCGGCCCTCAGGAAGCTCATTGGGGTTATTGGCCTGATTGCAGGCTCGTATCTAATCAGGGGCTCCGCAGGCGTATGCCTGCATGGGGAGCCAGGGACCACTGGTGGCATCACCCATTGGATGTCCCTGGGACCAGGAAGGCGGCTCCTGCCGAGCACCGGCGCTGGCTGGGAGAGGAAATGGGATCCATATGGAAGCGCCTGTTTATTTATAGTTACAGCACTCATTGCTGGGTCACCCATGGCTCTGGCAACACCCCCTGAACCACAGCCCCCATCTCAAGGCCACAGCCTGGTGCTTGGGATGGGGGAATGGTGCAACCCCTTCCCACAGAGCTGGGGTGCAGGAAGCGGGGGGGATCCATACAGAGACATGAGAGAGCCCCAGAGGGAGAGGGAACACAGGCGATGCTGCCTGCATCCATCAGCACATGGATGTGCTTTGCTTCCAGGCTAAAACTTACCCAAAGGGCTCCTGCAGGTCCCCCAAACAAGCAGGGTTTGTATTGGGGGGGGTGGGAAATGGCCCCCTGATGACTTCCACAGGGAAGGGAAATGAGCTGTGACACCTTCCTGGCCGGCATCATCCCCCTCCTGCTCAGCTGATGCAACACCTCTGCCTGCACCAGCCTTCTCCAATGGGCAAAAGCATGTCCTGGCAGCTCCGAGGGCTGGGGGTGCAGGCAGATGTGCAGGCAGATATGCAGGCAGGGACCAGGTGAGTGCCGGTGCTGAAGGAACAGCTCCACTTACCTGCACCCCCACCAGCACCAACACCCGCTGAGCCAACAGCCACAGCACCCACCCTGCAAACACCCATCCTAACAACACCCATCCTGCCAGCGTCCATCCATGCACACCAAGGGGGATCATCCACACAGCCCCAGCCCCTGCTACAGGTCCCCCCTATTACAGACCCCCAGCCAGCACCCATCCCACATCAGCCAGGGATGCAGCACCCAAACCATGCCCAGTGCCAAACCCCAGCTGTGCTGGGGGCTGCAGGGAGGGGACACGCCGGGACCCTGCTGCTGATTCATGATAAGGCTCCTCTGCCTGCACTGTGCTTGTTGCCTTTGCGCTTCCATCGGTCCTGAGCCCCCTCCTCTTCCCCCTGCTCCAGCACAGTGACACGCTGCAGGCACGAGAGCACTGTGCCACGTGTGCGTGGGACCCTCATTGCCACATGTGCCCAGGGACCCCCATCACCATGTGTTCACGGGGACTCCCATCGCCACGTGTGCATGGGGACCCCCCTTCTACCACGCATGCCCAGGGACCCTGCAAAGCAGCTGCCTCGATGCCCCCAGCAAACCCTGGCACAAAGGGCTTCATCCAGCCCAGCGCAGCCACAAGCACCCCAGGGCTGAGCCTGCAGCCACGCAAGAAGCTCCCTGAGCACAGCCCAGTGTGGACAGACAGATGGGCACACTGCATTTCGTCACTACTGATGGACACATTGCATTCCATCACTGCTGATGGACACACTGCATCCCATTGCTGCTGATGGACACACTGCATCCCATCATCACTGCTGATGGACACACTGCACTCCATCACTGCTGATGGACACACTGCATCCCATCACTGCTGACGGACACACTGCATCCCATTGCTGCTGATGGACACACTGCATCTCATCACTGCTGATGGACACACTGCATCCCATTGCTGCTGACGGACACATTGCATCCCATTGCTGCTGATGGACACACTGGGTCCCATCGCTGCTGATGGACACACTGCATCCCATCTCTACTGATGGACGCACCGGGTCCCATCACTGCTAATGGACACACTGCATCCCATTGCTGCTGATGGACACAGCATGGGATGATTGACTCCATCCTATCACTGCTGTCACGCACCTGAGCCCCCCTCACAGCCTGAGGCCAAAGGGGGAAGCGCTGGCCTCGCAGAGGGCAGGACCAGGACATTCCCAAGCGGAGCTGTGCTAATGAGTGCACGGCTGCCCCGGCCGCATTCCGGCCCCGCTCACACTCATTAATCTCATTACGCAGCTGCAAATCACTGGAGATGCCAAACTGTGAGCCTGGAGTGGGGGTGATCCATGGGGTCCCTGAGCACCCCTGAGTCTCCATCCCCGCATCAGGCTGGGACACCAAAGGCTGGGCAGGGGATGCACAAGCCCCAGGATTGGAAGTACTCGCACCTTGTCCCCACCACAGTCCCTTTATGGGGCTCATCTGTGCCATGGCCCCAAAGCCACCCGATGAGAGCAATTAGAGCTCCTGTCAGAGCAATCAGGAGCAGTGTGATGCTGGCTGGGATGGGGAGCGCAGCCCATGGTCCCCCCTGGACACAACAGAGACTCTCCCAGGGGATCCAGGGGCATGGTCCCCCTGGAATGCAGCTCCCAGCTCCGCAATGGCCCTTCCCTGTGAGCGCAGCACCCGTTAATCCCCCTGTTAATGAGAGCTTGGTGCCAGGATGCTGGGGAGGACTCAGCCATGTGGGACTGCAGGGCCACAGGGTCCCCGTGGTGGCTGCCCCATGCTCAGCCTAAAACCAGTCCCGTGGGGTTTTCCATGCCTTTAAAAGCCAAACCAGACCCAGAGCTGTGCCCCCATTGCTGTGTCTGCATGGGGACCCCTGCTCCGCATCCTGGTGCTGCGCATCTCGGCTGCAGTGCCATGCACCAGGCACTGTGCACAGAGTGCTGCCCGTGGTCCAGCACCCACAGGAGGACTGCCAAGGCCACCATTAACCCATGGCACTGAGGCCTCGGCTCCACAGTGTGTGAGCACTTGCAGGGATGGTGACTGCAGCCCTGCCCTGGGCAGCCTGTTCCAATGCCTGAGCACCCTCTGGGGAAGGAATTGCTCCTCAGCTCCATCTAAACCTGCCCTGGTGCAGCTTGAGGCCGTTTCCTCTTGTCCCATCCCTTGGGAGCAGAGCCCAGCCCCATCCTGGCTCCGTCCTCCTGTCAGAGAGAGATCAGGTCCCCCCCTGAGCCTTCTCTTCTCCAGAACAAACCTCCCCCAGGTCCCTCAGCTGCTCCCCATCACACTGTGCTCCAGGCCGTGCCCTTTTTGGTGCTGACAATCCCTTTCTGAGCTCACGCTTTGCTTTAGGACCGCAGTGGCCTCATTGGCATCTCTGACTGCGGCTCCTTCTTCCTCCCCACAGCGACCTGGAGCGAATCACTCTGCCGAGCATCAATCGCCTACGTCACTTCATCAACGACACCATCCTGGACGTTTTCTTCTACAACAGCTCCACCTATTGCCAGACCATCGTGGACACGGTGGCATCCGAAATGAATCGCCTCTATCAGCTCTTCCTGCAGAGGAACCCGCTCTTCAAAGGGGGGGTCTCCATTGCAGGGCATAGCTTGGGTAAGGGGTTTCACCTGAGGGAACTGCTCAGAACACCAAGGCTGGAGGCTTTTCCCTGCCCGGATGCTGATGCTCTGCCTGTGCCTGGTTTCCAGGGTCCCTCATTTTGTTTGATCTCCTGACGAACCAGAAGGCTGCTTCTGAGGAGGATGAGCACAAAGAGGTACCAGGGCCTCAGTGCAGCATCACCCCGCCAAGCTCCTGCTGCTGCTTGGGAAGGGGAGGCAAGCCAAAAGGCAGAGGGAGCAACAATGATCTCCGATGGCTCTGTTCACAGGAGGCCAGGACAGCAGCAAGCAACAGGGGTGTGGAGGATGTAAAAGAAATCCTGAAGGAGCTGGAGCTGTGGGAATACTGTGAGGTCTTTGAGAAGGAGAAGATGGATGGGCAGGCATTGGTAAGGAGCAATCCTCTTCTGATGTCTCTTGGGTTTCCTCTTTGCTTTTCTTCCCACTCTCACCCATCGCACATCTTCCTGGTACCAAGTGCACGTGGAGTGCAGCAGGAACAGCACACACCACCCTGCTCCTGTACGCTGGGTTCCTTGTTTTCCAGTTCTTGTGCACAGAGGCAAACCTGAAAGAAATGGGAATTCCCTTAGGACCAAGAGTGAAGATACTTCATTACATCAGCTCCAAAAGGGAGACGCAGGTTTGTGTTCTGCATGGCTTGTGTTCATCGAGGTCCAAGCATCCCAGCTTCCCCATCCCTGGCCACCCTTGCTCTCATGGGCTCATGTCTGCCTATGGTGACATTGCTGCTCCTACGTGTTACACTGGTGTTACTGCTGCAGGATCACTTTATCCTGTGGTCTGTAAGGGTGGTAACAGAGCAGGAGGACCTGGTAGTGGTGATAGAGGATGGAGCTGGCGCAGGATGCTGCCATGGGATGCTGCCTTGTGTTCCTGCCCATGTTCTCAGTGCAGGAGCTACACTTGTGGGTTCTCCATTTGTATTGCTGCAGGACCAGAGTGCAGCAGCTCCCCAGCACGAGGAGTGCAGGTCCCCAGCACAGCACAGCTCAGACCACACCGATGATGGCAGGAATTGCCAATACCGGGACATTGGCTTAGGACAGGTACCTGAGCACCGTGCTCTGACTGCATCAACGAGGTGCTTGTCACACCAGCGTGGGGCTTGTCTCATGAAACAGCCCCGAATCCCCATCTCTCCTTAGGTGTCAGCAAACTACCCTCAGCTGAACTACAAACCCACCATCTTCTTCGCTTTCGGGTCGCCCATCGGGATGTTCCTCACGGTGCGAGGAGTGAAGCGGATCAACCCCAACTACAGCCTGCCCACCTGCAAAGGCTTCTTCAACATCTTCCACCCTGTAGGTATAAGAACCACAGCTTCCCAATGTGAGACACGTGGAGCACGACTCACTGTCCTCCTCCTCCTCGTACAGTTTGACCCGGTGGCGTACAGGATAGAGCCCATGATCGTGCCGGATGTGGAGTTTGAGCCCATGCTGCTGCCCCACCACAAGGGCAGGAAGAGGATGCACTTAGGTAGGGTGAAGGAGAACCCTTCTCCCCCTGCGCTGGTAACAGCCCCATCCTGACCCCATCCCCGCCTGCCTTTCAGAGCTGAAGGAAGGGCTGACTCGCATGAGCGTGGACCTCAAGAACAACCTCCTGGGGTCCCTGCGGGTGGCCTGGCAGTCCTTCACCCGCGCCCCGCTGCCAGCATTGGAGGCAGCCAGCACTGAAGGTGAAGCAGAGGCAGAGGCCAGCGCGGAGAAGCAGCCAGGTGGGTATTGGGGTGCTGGGAGCTGCCCATGGAGGGATGCACTGCTGGGAGCTGCCCATGGAGGGATGCAGTGCTGGGAGCTGCCCATGGAGCAGGATGCAGTGCTGGGAGCTGTCTGTGGAGCAGGATGCAGTGCTGGGAGCTGCCCATGGAGCAGGATGCAGTGCTGGGAGCTGTCTATGGAGCAGGATGCTGGCGCCCCGGGGCTCAACCATATTGCTCTTTGTTTCCTTCAGACACAAAGGCAGAGGAGCCCCCGCCAGCAGTGAAGGAAGAGGCCTCCCCCATTAACGTGGGGAGGCTGAACGGAGGGAACCGCATAGACTACGTGCTGCAGGAGAAGCCGATAGAGAGCTTCAACGAGTATCTGTTTGCACTGCAGGGGCACCTCTGCTATTGGTAAGGCTCGAGGTTCGGATTCCCGGCTGATGGAAGCAGAATGCGTTCCCTTTTAAAGCCAGCGTTGTAAGAACAGCCTTAACTGGGTCAGCAGGATGCACTCCTGCCTGTAACACACACACAGAGAGCGGGTAGGGGTAGAGGCAGACCAAGTCCTCCTTGCCCACTCCTTCCATGCGCTGAGCGCTGCACCTACCCCATAACCACCAGAGCCAGTGCGGAGGGAAGCAGCCCCTTCTAATCCCCATCTCCTCCTCCAGGGAGTCGGAGGACACCGTTCTGTTGGTCCTGAAGGAGATCTACCAGACACAAGGCATTACACTGGATCAGCCTTTGCCAGGGAGCCAGTGACCACCGTGTGCTGTTGTGGCCACTTGATGTAAGTCATCTCACCTACGCTAGGGATGTCCTAGGACACCTCAGAGGATACTGGTGCTTGAGGGCATGATGTTCCTTATTTGCAGGCAGGAGGTTGGGTGTCAGCACGATGGGCTCCTCTTACCCTGCACCTAAAAGCACTATCAGACGAGAAGCCCCAGTAAACCACTGCTGCGGAAGAGAAGGGCAGCAGCAACTGCATTCCCATGGGTTCAATCCATGAGGAAACAACCTGTGGATGGAATACACGAGGCCTGTGCTCCACACCTCCCATGCTGTTCCTTATGTTCTCTTGCTGGTAGTCGCTGGGTGCATTGGTCTGCCCTAGAGCAGCCGTTCCTATGTTCTCCTTTTGCCGCCTTAGATCCAATTCAGTCACCAGGAAAGTCCAGGTTTCTCCTCTGCCTTCCTCTCTCCTCTGCTGCTGTGTCCCGCATCCTGCTTCCCAGGTACCTGCTGCTGCTCCCTGGAGATAAGGATGACTTTCCTCCCTTTAGGGTAAGGGCAGAGGGATAAAACCATCAAAGGAAACCCCTTCTGCTCTCCCCCAGCCCCTGAACTGTGACTCTCTGTTGCAACAGGTACTTTTACCCCTGCACCTCCCACGTTAACCGCATTAACTCCCCTAGCACCAAAGCAGGGCTCAGGGCTAGGAACCAGCACTGCTCTGGCTTAGTGAGGAACCTCATAGCTTATGACCTCGAGGAATGAAAGCCTTAACACTGCGCCGCGTGGAGAGCACTGCAGCAGCCTTGTCCCAGCGACCGGCGCTGGCCACAACAGCACCAGGCCTGAGGACCGTGGGCTTTGGGAGGTGAAGGTCAGGTTTAGGAGCTGCCATAAAGCGAGCAGGAGTGTGTCCAGCAGTCATTGGCATCCCCTTGAACTGCATGGTCCCGATGGCACCGGGGCGGGCTGTGATGTGCTGGCTGGGCTCTAAAGGGGACAAGGAGCCTCTGGTGATCCCTTCTATGACCACAGCAGCCCTGGACAGAGCCTGCAGCCGCTGCCCTGATGCATCAGGGCCTTCGGAAGAACCAAACCACTTCCCTTCCCACTGATGCTTGCCCTGCATGGGGTACGGAGCCTTCACCCAGCGCCTGTTCGTTGTTCATCCTCCCCTGTACCATGGTATTTGCACTATTGGAAAGGGTTTGTTCGCAGCCTTCTCCCCTCCCAAAGGATCAGGAGCTGTTCTTTACCTGCCTGCAGACCTGCTGCTCAGGCGGGTGCCTGATGATGGGAGGGGAAGGAAGAGCCTCGCAGGGGACGCTAACGATCGGCTTTTTAAGTGATGCACTTTGTTAACAGGGAAGTTCAACCCATTTTAAATGTTATTTAATGTCTTTTCCAGTAAAAGCCAAACTAAATCAGGAGCTGACCGTGGTGTGTGCATGGCTGGGGGGAGAAGGAGGGGGTTGGAGAATGCATATAGGCACTGTGTTAGGGGGAAGTCAAGCTGGTTCTCTAAGCTCTGCTGCTAATGGGGTGGCATTTCCATCGCTCCCATCCTGAGCCTCGCGTGCTGCAGCCCCACCTTTGCTTTAGGTCAAAGCCACACGGATCTATGGAGGAGACCAGCGCCAGGTCACTACTTACACCAGTGCCCCTTCCGCTGCCTGAGCAGACAACCCATGGTGCAGGGGCTGCTTTCAGACACCTCTGCATCCTCTGCTGCCTCTCCTCTCTTTACAACCATAGTAAAGCTGCAAGGAAAGAGGTAGAAAATCAAGACCTGGGACACAGCAATAAACCCAATCACTGCAAGAAAGCTTTTGGTAGCACAGCCCATGTAAAAACCTTAAGCTCCTTTATTTGGCACATGAGAAAAGGTCAAGGCCAGCACAGTAATGCACATAACACACACTACACTCATCTGCCCTCTCCCCTCCTCAACCCATGGGTAGAGAGACCACAACCTCATGCTCGTTCCTGCCTATGAGCTCAGCTGGGATCAGAAAGACACCAAGAGCAAGGTCCTGCACTGCCCTTAGGGATACACTTCCCATAGGAAGGGATGGGCCTGAAGGGACAAGAACACCTACGGAATGGGGCACACCAGCTTGTCCCATTCTGCTCCTTGCTCCAGGCCCCTCCGTGGCTGGGCTGTGCTGCAGGTTTGCACCCTGAGGGCCTCCTGAAGAAGGGGCTGCCTACAAAATGTGGTCGAATGAAGCAGCACAAGCCCCAGAGCAGGACAACACCAGCATCAGGTTCATCCTCATGTGATGGAGCCACTTCTCACCATCATCCTCCCCAAAGCCTTCCCCTGCCCTGGCACTGAGGGACCAGCAGGACAGAGCCCATCCCTATATATCCAGATGGAAGCTGGAAGCTGGAGGCTTCTCTTGGTGCGCTGGCAGCTGTGTGGGTGTGTACAGATAGGGTTTGTGGCACATGGAGTCCGTCAGGGCAGGGTAATACTGCCTGTAGCAGAGGTAGGCGAGCACGAAGCCAATGGCGGAGCCAACCAAGACGTCTGTGGGCAAGAGCAGAGTTAACTTCCCCTTACCCTCACAAGCTTCATGACTGAGCTCTCTGGCTGGAAACCCCCCAAACCCAAGGGGTTTTGATCACTCCTCACGTTCAGAGCCCACCATGGACTCCCCTTGCACTGAGGGTACCCAACCGTGCCCCTGGGCAGACACTGACACATCGTGAGACCCCATTCACAGCACTGTGTGCAGTTCTGGTGTCCTCAGCATAAGGACATGGAGCTGCTGGAGCAAGTCCAGAGGAGGCCATGAGGATGCTCAGGGGCTGGAGCAGCTCCTGCATGGAGCCAGGCTGAGAGCATTGAGCCTGGAGAAGAGAAGCTGCGTGGGGACCTCAGAGCAGCTTCCAGTGTCTGAAGGGGGCTACAAGGATGCTGGAGAGGGGCTCTTCAT